>APFE031174350.1:28339-80579 GCA_000404065.3 Pinus taeda | reverse complement strand
CCAAGGCATACTCGAGTCTCAAGCCATAGAATGCCATTGGCCAACCTTGAAGTATGATATGAATTTGATTTTCACCTGCAACCCTGAACTTCAAACTTTGAATTCTCTTCTCAGTATATTGTTCACATCTCTGATACCATGTAGAAAATCTATGTAGGTTAACTCGATAATGCAATATAAATCAAACCAGAATAATATAACATACTTCTACTATCAATTTGTGGAAGCTTAAAGATCGAGCTAAACAATATAACCAGAAGAAGAAGAATCAATGGCACAATACACATGAAAATACTTTTGGGGAAAGCCTCAACTAAAAACCCCACACTATTGTATTATCATACATGGTGGAAATACATAGGAATTATGCAAAGCCTTAGCTCTCACAGCTAGCCATCTCTTAGTACAATCCTCACATATGCTCAGAAGCAATCTTAGCTTCTCTCCAACCTTCCTCTCTGCCCTCCAAGCTCATATTTCCTTGCGTTGTTCCTAGTGGATGATTTTCCTATTACCAAGTGGAAAACCAAACCTTCAAAACTGCACAATCCTCAAGGATGAATCCTTTACTACAAGCATGACTTTTCTCCATGAGAAAACACATGAAATTGATAGTACATTGTCCTTGAACATTAATCTCAATTGGGTCTTTCTCATAATAGACATGCATCAGTTTCTGATGAGGGAATCTTTAGTTAACTGGAGTAGCACTAGTTGAGTGCATTAATGCATCAACTGACTATTAACTCACTATTAGTTCCTCAAACAGTTTGGAACTAATTTAACTAGACTTAACTCAGTTAACTAATTACAACTCAAATATAACTCAATCTTATCTCCTTAATTTAAGGGATAACTCTTGCATGACTTCAGAAAGACTTCTAACTTGAATTTCTCCAGCTAATTAATTTAAAATAAATAAATTAATTAATTCCAAGTAGCTGTTAAGACTAAATTCGATTTTAATTCACAATTTAATTCAAGGAAAAATTAAATTGGAATATTCTTGTTGTCATATTTCAACACATGACCTTGTCCATCTGTTGTTGTCATGCAAAGGGGCCTTGTCTGGGGGTCGTGGCCACTGTCTACTTCTTTCCTTGAGGACGTATCAGCAGGAAAACAAATTTCCCGATTTTGGAAATGAGCTTATTGCATTATTTTGTAGTAACTAAAGAGATGGCGGTAGGCAGTGCTACCTCTAGTATCCTGTACAACTTATTTCCCATGGTAACAATAACAACGTGAGGCCTTGACTCATACACAGCATGTCGCTTCCACAAGTATGGTTGGCCTAATAATACATCACAAACATCAAGAGGATAAACTTTCACATAATACCTCATATGTGAAGGGCTTGATGTTGTATGGAAGGCGACACTGCTCGCTGATGCCAAGATCTCGTCCTTAGTGAAGCCAAATGATGGTGTACAGTTGTGGGTGTGTTGTGGTCGGTAAGTCCAATCACTTCACGACCTCTGCTGAAATGAGGTTCTTTTGGCTCCCACTATTGACAATGAACTGTAGTGGAGAACCCTTTACCCACATCTGGGAGTGGAAGAGGCGCTCCTCCTCCTCTGGATCTTCAGGTTCCTCCTTCTGGATCTTCATGGTGGCAATAGTGGCATTGGGCTCCGCATCGATAATCTACTTCCCTTTTTTATTCCCCTTATCGAGTTCTGACGTAGAGTCGGAACATGCATCTAATTCAGAAGCCTTCAGCTCGACCACCAATGACTATTTGTCCTGACACTCACTTTCGTTGTGAGTGGAGATCTTATGGAACTCACACCATTTTATCGTGTCCTTCTTCGGCTTCACGGTGTTGTTCTTTGCTTATGGGTTGTCCTAGGACACCTCACCTTGGCTTTGACCTTTGTTCTGTGGTTTAGGGGCACCTTTCCCTTGCTTTGGATTCACAGATCCAAAGTCTTGCTTTTTCTGTTTAAGATTCTACTCGATCTTGAAAGCGTATCAGTATGTCGTGCCGAGTGAGGAGATGTCTAAGAACTCCATATCATCGTGGATGTACCTGTGTAGGCAATCACGGTACTTGAGTACCAAATGTTTCTCAGAATCCTTGATACCCAACTTTGTGTGAAGGGCATGAAAAACATTGGTAAACTTCGACACGTCTTGGTCCCTTCCCTGCCACAGCGTGGTCCACTTTATGTATTTATCCTCATAGCTCCTGACAGGGTAGTCCTACTCCTTGATGGCGTCCTAGAATGAATTCCAAGTGGGCGTAGCTGAAAACAGTGACATCGTACTTTCATCCTTCTGCTCATAGTAGATTTCCCGCCATTCCTTGACATGGGGGGTGGTTTTAAGAAGAGAAAAAAGAAATTTTTTCCTGGCTAGAAAAATCATGAATAGAAAAATATCCTTCAAACATATTTAACCATTTATCTATGACATATACATCTATTTGGACCTCAAATATGGGAATTTCAAAGTTTACTTGTACCTTAAAAGGAGTGTCGCCTCCAGAGTGGTTGCTAGATGTGGATGCGTCATCAGTGGGCAACTGTTGAAGGATCTGAGCAAATTTATCCACCATCGTGTTCCTTTGTTTCTTGAGGGCCTCCTCGAGCAATATTTTGATAGGATCTCCTCATCCCTTGTCTTTCTTTTCTTCCCCCATGGGTGGCCATTGGGGGTTTACGAGGCTGATCTTGCAAAGGTTCAACCAGATCGAGCCCTAACTCCTTATACCTCGACCTCGTTAGGGACATGCAAAGAAAAATAGAGAAAGAGCAGACCGCTCTGATACCACTGATCTAAATTTAAATAAGAATGCAACAAATTACAGATATAACCATAAATATAGAGACGCAACAGAAATAACACTTCATTTCATTAATATCAAATACTGAAATATGTCTACAAATAGAATGGAAATAAGACTAGCTTGGGCGATGGTAGCTTATCTCTGAGAGGAGATGTAGTGGCTACATGCCTCTTAACTATATTAAAATAAGGCTTGAAGGCCTATTTATTATTGAGAAACAATGGAAAATCATAAACATCCAAAAACCTAACCCTAGGAGATGAAACGACAAACTATGAGCCTCGTTGGGGTAAGTTGGTACCTCAACTTCCCTGGGTCGTAAATTTGGCATACGATATATGTTTGATGCACATGATACCTCGTTAGAAAGATCTATCCGAGGATTACAGCTGCTGACTGGAAATATTAAGTTGAAAAGTGGTTTTCCCAAAAAGCGTCGTTGAGGGCCTCAAAGCGGCTTGGGAAGTTCAGGCCCTGAAAAAACTGCTAAAAATAGTAAATTGTGCTACAATTGAGGAAACTAAAAAACTGAAAGAAACAATGGTGGGGGTCCAAGTGGAATAGACGGGTGGACACCAATATCCACATGGATCAGTCTGTTAAGTGCTTGTTAATTGATTGAAGAACCACCTGCATAGTGGACTCTTTCTCTTGGGCATTAGACTAAACCATTGGTGTGAATTCCCCCTCTACAAGTGTTGGGTAATTTAATTGTTAGTTAACTTACTTCATCAAATTTTCAAACCAAGATTTGTGTACTTGTGAAGAGTATGTGCACAATATATGCTAGTAGTTTTATTTTTGATCAAGAGATTGAATTCAAACATTGTAAGTTGTAATTCTAATGTATTGAATTTGAATGCAATTTATAAATCTAATCTGCTCAAGATTAACTCTCATCGAGTGCACACACATGTTCTTTCCATAAGACTTGTTCAAACTAAAATAACTTGAAAGCAATCTATGCTAAGAACTAGTCTAAGAGCAAGAATTGAAAATTTACTCTATTAAGCATAATGAAAAGCTTATGCTACTGAATTGAATTGACAAACTTATTCTATTTGAAAGAATTGGAACTTATTCTATTAAATTGAATTGAAACTCTATGATAATTGCCTCAAATTAAATCTTATTCTATTTTGAAAATGAAACTACCCTAAGTACTTTGAAATCAAATATATTCTAAGAACACATAAGGAAATCGACTAGAGAGAAGAACCAAAACAAACTTTAAAAAAGTAGTGACCTAAATTACAATAATTTGCATATTACTAGTGTGCACAACTCTAATTAGAACTAATCTTATCATTAACTCTCAAATCTGAGACTAAGCAAAGAATTCAAATAGGCAAACTAGTAGAAGGAATATTTTTGGTGTTTTGAGTTTAATGATGAGCGCTCAACCTGTGAAAACAAAACAATGATGAGTAAACTAGAATAAAAAACAAACCACTAATAAACCATGAAACATCTGACTATTTGCAAATCAAATTGAAATAACTCATAAAAAAGTAATGAAATTCAACAATTAAACTAGCTTGTAACTCTTCAGGGGGGCCTCTTGTTGAGCGCAAGAATGAAAGAACTCATATCAATGAATCAATCACCAACACATATGACTATAATAGGAACAGAGTAATTGTATTTATGAAAGCAAAGTCTCGGATAGAAACAATTACAAACTAGAATGATTTTCCATTGCCTTTTCTTCAAAGCAATTTATAACGTTTCTAGACTAACAACTTCGAAGAACTACAAGCTGAGAAACTTGTTTTTCAATTGACCACTAAATGTTCTAACTGAAATAGGAAATTTGTTTCTCATGATTTGCTATGAGAAGAGGAAATCATAAGGATATTTTAGATCAACACATCATAATCTTTGAATCCAAACTTTTCTCATTCAATTCCATGCTTGCTTGATGATGAAATTGCCTGCCTTCAAATTTTGTGCAAGGATAGATTGTTATAACCATGGTTGACTTATGGTTTGACCATCAAAATTCTTGAGTTCTGTGATTTTCCAGGTAGGTGTGATTGGTGGATATACATATGCTCGACATTTAGCATCATCCATGTACTCTGTTATCCTTCAAGCTCGTAGGAATCTAATTATGAGTTGAGCTGCACAATTTATGATTAGCTATAAAATTTTCACATTTTGGTAGCCATAGAGATGTTTTAATTAAGTTTCATGAAGAAATATTAGATTACAAGCTATGAATGAACGATACCTTTTATTTCCTGAGTATGTCCTAGATGACCTTATAGTTTGTAAATGTAGCAAAATCATATATGAAAAAGATGGAGGTGATGGTAAAAGGATGTCAAAAAGAGGACAATTCAGGACCTTAACATTCCCCACCACTGAGGATGTTGCATGTCCTCATGCACCAAAACTCAAAAACTAGAGATATTCCTTGTCACTGAATTTTTTATGATGCTTGAATTAACACATCGAGGCTTGTAGATTCTCCTTTGATTTTAACATTGAGTGCCCATCTATGTTTCCTCATTAAGATTTTTCCTTGCAGCCCCTTGATTTTGTTCTTGAGAATCCTATTGTTTACTTTAAGTTTCTTGGCCTTTTAATACCAATAACACATCCTCAGTAGCATAGTATCACTTTGGGCCTTCAAGTTTTCATATTTTTGTGTCTTTACTGTGTCATTCTCTTCTTTTATATGTGTGTTCAATACTCCCAATTGATAGATGTCTTGTTTTAGAGCATTAATAGTTTCTTTCTCTACTTGAGGAGTGGTATTGGTTTCTAGGTTGGTCAAAGGAACTTTATCATGAAAAGGGTCTTCAAAAGATTTAGTTTTCAAAGGAGAATTTACCTTCTCTTGTGCCCACATTTTTAATGTCTCCAAGTAATCATAAATTTGTTGTTGAATAGGATCAACTTCAAGAGTCTTTTTGGTTGGACTTGGATTTTGATAAAATGGATATTTTTTTGTTGCTCCTATACCAATATGGTCTTCTTCATAAATATTATTAGTCTCTAGAGGTTCTTATCAAGTCTGTTCAATTGAGCGCTTGGAAATTCGTTTGCTCCTTATCTTTTGTTCTGGTTCCATTGCCTTTGACATAATTTTCCTCTTTCTACCTTGCTTCTACAACTTCTCTGGATCTACCTTAGGTTGTTTTGTAATTTGGCCATCTTTCTTTCTTAGAACATTATCTTGACTATTTTTCTCTTTTACTTCTTTCAAGAAATGACTCAAGGGAACATTATCCTTTGCTTCTTCAAGTGGAATTTCAATCTCCACTAGTTCATTAATTTCAACTTCTTTCTTTGTAGGTTGAAAGTTAGATTTCTGGGAAACCCTACGTCTTCTCTTTTTAGTTATCAGTGGCCTTTCCTCTTATGAAAATTCTATGAAATGATTTCTCACTAAAAAATCTTGCCAATTATCATTGGTAGATTTTAAATGTGCTTCAACAAGAATTTTTACCAAACTGTGATGATATAAGGCCCTGTCAATATTTCTAGAATCCTCTATATATTAAAAGCCATTTTCTTGAAGCTCCACATCAAATAGTAGGGTAGGTTTAATTATTTTCCTTTAACAAAATGAATTAGTAATATGGCATGGTAAAAGAGCATTGTACCATCTCTTCCTTCAGAGGTCAAAAATTTCTAAAGCACTACTAATAAGTTTCTCCATTTATATTTTAATGTTGTAACCAATATTCCTTACTAGGATATGCAAGAATGTCTTCCAAGATTCATGATTCACCTTTTGATTCTTGACCAACTCTAGCTATTTCGTGGAAGCTTTGTTGCATCTGCCACAAATGACTCCATAATCACCAACCTTATATCTCTAATTTCGGCCTCCACACCATCGAATGCCTGAGAAAATGCTCTAGTGACTTTGGTTTTATGCCCATCAAACTTTTCGAAAAATTGAAGCCACCCTACCTTGTGTTATTGGTTATTTACTTATGGATATTCTTGAAGAAAGTTGACTCTATTCAGCTCATACCAGGCAATGACACCCATGGCAGTGATGAAGTTTTTTTCCTGAATCGCCTTTTTTGATAGGGGTGGACAAAAATGGATGAAGAAGTGAGAAATGAAATGGAATATTTTGATGGTGGCCGAATTGGAATGAAATAGGTTGTTAAGGCGGTGGTTGAATTTCGATGGAACTCTTCCTTAATGATTTCCCACGATCCACAAATCTAATTTTATAGGCCCATTAGAACCTAGGTAATTTTGAAAGATTCGTATGCAATGGAAGATATTTTCTGATGTGATGGAATGGGATATGAATATGAGTAGTGGAATATGATTGAAAATGAAGTCATGATTTCGATCATTATTATAAAAAGTGTATCATAATCATCTAATAAGCCTATAGATCCATTGCTTCCTTAATGATAAGTAATTTAACATCCTATTTTCATACCTTATAACACATATCTTTTGATACTAATGTTTTTATTTGCTGCAAGTTCAGAGTGATTTGTAGATTTGAAGTGTTCAGAGGTTCAAAATGCTTATAGGTTCATTATTGGCTTCAAAATGTTGCAGATTCTGCAACTAATTCTTCAATCTTACTTATTTAATAGAAAAATTGTTGTTGTTGATGTGGTTGGTCTTTATTGATGTGGATGACTTCTAATAATGTTGGGATTTATTGAAGAATTTTCTTTAAGAGAAAAAAAGTCTTCAAAAACATTTATTCAAACTTGCAAATTTGTTTCAAAGACAAAGAGGGATAAAAGAAAATGGGAAAAGGAAAGAAGGGAAATGTCAAATCTAAGATGCCAAGTGTCCCTTAGTTTTCAGCTAAGATTTTCTGCTTAGAAATTCCAGTAATGTTGGTTTTCATACCTATGCTTTTATTTATATTTATTTATTGTTAATTTTAATAGAAAAATAAATTATAATTCTTTTAGTGATAAGGAAGAAAAATATTCCTTTCTCACTAATTTCATATCAGAATTCTCTTACAAATGTCTGAAAATTTATTATCTTGTCAAGGGATTATGATATAATTTTAACCTATGCCCATTAACAAGGAAGGAAATTTTTCAGATTGTTTTATGTTGTATCAATTACTTTAGCCCAATTCACTTCTTCATTTAACAATGCATCAAATTATTAGCAATGTAACCAATCATAAACAATGAATGAAGATAGAACAATATATGAAATGACAAATAAGACAACAAGACAACCATAAGAGACAACAGATTGGTCCAAGACTAGGGGAAAACCCTAGAAGGGGGAACACCCTTTCAAATCTTCTTCTTTATTAGACCGTCATAAAAAGTTTTCAGTAGAAAGTACAATGAACCCAATACATAAACTTGCAACAGTTATTTATAGAACAGAAGCAGACTGTGGAACTATAGAACAACAAAGAGAAACCCTTTATCCATTAGACCACTAAATGCAACTCAAGGCAACTGTCAAATCCTAGATCAAAACCCTGAATGCTTCCAGCAAGGCAAGCTGCATGCAACTGAAAATTCTTAGACGATGATGGCTCAAGCGAGTCATCACGGAAAAGACCCCGGGTTCAGGCACGGAAGGCCAACAATGGTCCGTTGTAGTCTAGGATAGCACTGGCATTTTCACCTCACCCCAAAGGGCAAAGAGTCTCACCCAAAGCGCGCCGCGACCAAAAGGGGAGAAGGGCTCAACATAGGATTGAGGGGATCTAAGTCATACACAGATGGTCATACACATACGCGGTCATCAAACATGGAACCAAAATAATAATATCTTCAACTCATACACAGAGACTCATCATATATGCCATAGAACTTAACAATATACTAGTGTCGATCTATCAAGCACCAACCTCATGTAACAAGAGGACTAATTAAAATTTTGATAAGCCATAATATAAGATGTGCAGTACACTTGTGGGTCTTAATAGTCATCAACTTCGAATTACATTAAAGTATCATAACAGAATACATTATAACTTGGCTCTCGACCGTCAACAATACAGAGAATACTTGGCTCAGTAGTTCGGGTCAAATCTGCTCCACAACTCAGTTCCTTAGTTCCTAGCCCTTCCTGCTCCTGCTCCTTATCTGCGTACCTCCTCAGTGGCCCAATCCTTCAGTGTCTCAGTAAAAGCCCCAATGATCAATGAAATTTAGCAACAATAGTAGAAACATTATCAACAACCCATAGTCCAACCCTCCCTTTCTGTTCTTCCTCCCATTATATCCTTCTCAGCTGCCTGGACTGCCAGTTCTTGCTCAGCTGCTTGCTTTTTTGGCTGCCTCTGCGCTTTCTCATTTCCTCAGTTTCCTTTGCCTTATGCTACCACCTTGCCATCACCTTCCCCCAACTGCTCGTTCCACCACCGAACAGTCATTTCCATTTGTCCTTTCCCACCCTGCAGTTGGTCAAAACTGGTCAAAACTCCTTAAAATTAACGAAGGCTCCAATAGGCCCCGACCACAATTTCTTGACTCATCCCCGATTCAAGTCATTTCGACCTCTGGTGGCTCTAGTGTTGTCTCCATGGGTTCTACGAGTGGCGGTTGTGCTGCTATCGACGTTATTTCCTCTATCTGTTTTGTCGGCACCTCTATTGCTGCAATACCTTCTTGCGGAATAGGCATTCCTTCCGTTTCCAACCTAGCCTGTGGTGTGGCATTTATTTTTGTGCCCCTTTCTCGACCTTGTGACTCCTCCATTCCAAAAAAAGGCTTCAACTTGAGGACCACTGTTTTCGTCTGCTGCTTGAACTTGTTATATCATTGGATAGCCAAGTTCCAATTTGCGAGGATCGTATCTGCACTTTATGTAAATGTCTCGGATGATTGTGATGTTAGGTTTGTCGGTCGTTGGACCTGCAGGTCGTCCAATTACTGGTTGCTTGAGTCGCATGCCTCTTTCGATTGTAGGACTTGCATCTACACCGGGGGCCAAAAGTCTCAGATTACCCTCTTCGTCTTGGCCAACTCCTCCTCAATTGCGTCAACTTGGGCTTGGAGGATGTTGATTTTTTCATTTAGATGTTGGACCTGAAGAGGATCGGTGCATGCCCTTGTGCTGGCAAATAGAGACTAAATCTACTCTCACAACGGGTAGACTTGGTGATTCTTCAGAGCTAGAATGCCCGACCAGTCGTTGACTTTGCCCATTAAGGCGTATTCATCGATGAGGGTGTCAGCTAGTACCTATTTCTTTGTCTCTAGCTCTCACTTTTTGCTTTCAATTGAACATGCATATATTTCTATAGGTTCTGGTAGCACGGACCTTAGGGTCTCTAGCTTCTTCTTCATCTCTGCATTTGTGATTACCAGGTTTATACACGATTTTTGTATGTGATTGTAGCAGTTGATCAAGGAGTAGGCGGACATGTCCGCCGGTGCTTCAGTGTTAGCTTCAAGGACTGTTGGCCACATGGATTGGAATCACTACGTAAGTTGTTGCACTTGTGCTTGCAACCTTGTATTTTCCTCTTGCAAGTGATCTCGTTCTTCCTTCACTTTGAGAAATTGCATCGTCTGTTGCTCATGCTCCTTAACCAATTTCTCATGTAGGCCCTCAGCCTTGTGGGTGACTTTCTGAATGAAAGAAAACAACGAGGCTGATGACCAATGATATAGTGTATCATCCCTAATGGTGTCTGATTCTAGAAACTGTTGTTGTATGGGTAAGCCGCTTGCAATGGATTTATCGGAATGTGAGGCGGGTGAATGCTCTTGCTGGGACGGTTGTTGTCATGGCGAGGTGAACTGTGGTGATACTAGGGTTCGGCGGGACTGTGATTTTTATAGGGGGCATGGGTAGGTATGGGCCAGTCCTTTCTCCCTACCAACTAGAATCCAGGCGTCTTCCAATCAGTGGGTCCAGTCCTAGCATTAGTGTTGTACTCTCAGTAGGTGACATTTCTAAATTTGAGGTGGCACCTTCCTTCCGGCCAGTTGACTAAACTTCTGCTTCCACAGATATTCTCCTATGACTGAAGGGGAAGAGCTCGGACACCATTGCGGAGGTAGAAGTTTTTACTCCCGTGACTAATGTATTGCAGTGGTTGCGTTATTGGGGATTTCCTCGACTATGGCAGTTGTGGGAATTTGATGCTCAAACTCAACAGTGAGATCGACGACTAGTGCTGGGGTGCTAACTTTAAGCTTTTTGGTAGCCGGCCTTTTGGCTTGGGGGTGCGGATAACCTGCTTCTTTTGTGGTTTGGGCACTGGAGTCGTGGAGGGAGCCTGGGCTACACCCGTGGGAGGAGGCGTTGAGAGTGGTGGCTTTATAATTGGGAATAGCATACTTGAGTCTTGAAAATGTTCGAGATATTCACCCTCACTTGGCTTGAAGCTTGTGATTGTCCTCCTTACCTCGAACATTTTCTCCTCCATTTGGAGCAGCATTGGTTGGAGTACTTCTGTTGTCACCCTTCTGTTGCTGCTTTCTGCCCCCTCACCTTCTTAGATCTATGGCACCATAGCTCCGAACAGGTACCTAGGCTTTCCCTCTATTATTTCGCAGGCCACTCTCAGCCATGACTCGACTTCTCTACGCAAAGCCTCCTCTATCAGGGCAAATCTTTGTGGCCTTAACTTAAATGTAGTAGGTTTGACACACCATGGTCTGAGATAAGTATGCATGTGCGAAGCCCCAAACTAGAGGTCGCCTGAGAAATCATCCAGGAGAGTCTTGGGTATTCTCTCCACGGACTAAATGGCATCCACCATCTAGGTGTACCAGCTCCTGAAGGCTGCTTCATTGATTTCCTTGATGTTGGGATCCCTCGATGCCCTCCATGGTTCATATCTGAGTGAAATTGACTAATCTTCAGCAATGGTTTCCATCTTCCTCTCTGGGGGTGGGCTCCACTTCCACATCACCAGTGTCATTACCAAATATCTGAACACAAACCCAGTGCTTTGCCGGTAGACATATTTGCATGCCTCAAACAGTTCGTTGAGTACGAAGGCTTCCCAGTTGAGTATCTCACCCTAGAAGCAGTGTTCTACTATTGAGACTATGTCTAGGGTGCATTATTTTCTTGTGAAGTGCCTCATTGTCTTTCCTGCAATTAGGTAGCAGGTAAACCAAATGTTATCCTTGTTAATTCTGTCTAGCTTTGCACCTTTTCCCCCCCGCTCTATTCCATAGTGGGTCTGATGTTGTCCTCTGTGGGTTTCTTGCCCTGCTTGGCCCCAGCCTAGAATGTTGTGCTGACTACATTCCCCATGTTTTCCATCCCGGTCAATCGGTAGATATCCTTGGCATGGATTGGGTATTCTCTGTCTAGCCATAGGGAACCTCCATGCATCCTTCTTGCTAACAGCTTGGTACCCTGCATGGCGGCCAATTGGATGTCGAACACAGGCAGATTTCTTAAGCTGAACAGTGTGGACTTTTGTAGCCTTTTGAAGTCTCCACTGATTTTGGAGGCCCTGGTACCATCCTCCCGTTGAAATTCTTCTGCATATACCTCCCTCTTCATGGTTGGGAATTGGAACCCGTCTGTGAAGTCATTGTCGATGAGGTTCGACTGGTTGTATTTCGCATACAAGTCTTCCATAACTTTGATTCTTGCACCTAGAGTAATTTGTGGAACTAATGTGATTCTCTTGGCCATTGTTCCCCTTCTTTTGTAGACAATTTCCACTGGTGGTCTTCTGTTTCTCCTGTCCTTCTCCTATTCTTCCGAGTTCTTTTAAAATCCTTCTGGTGTTTGAAATTCTACCATTCCCTGCATTCTTCTAAGATTTATGTAGCTGGTTTTGATACGATATCCCCTGACTAACGAGACTTTAATCAACTAATTACTCCAGCGGCATTTCCATGTATTCTAGCTATCTTTTTTCCATCATCGATTAACTAATACGTGCCAACTATGACATGGGATTGACAAGTACAGAGTGGTCTGCATGGCGTCTTTATTCTACCATGATGGGCTTATTTATTAACTAATTCTATGCTTAACAGGAAATATTTTTCGACGTTATCATGACAATTGCCTTATTGATTAATTAATCATGAAATAACTACTGGTATGGCAGATGGGACGGGTGTGTGTGTGGCCATCAATTTTGGAAAAAGTTCGAACCTATGTGGATTCTATTGAAGGTGCTTGACATGCCTAGCTATTGTTCCTGCCAACTAGGCCTGCTGACTCTACTAGGCACATACCCCCCCCCCCCCACCCCCCCCCACCGGCCACAAATGGGTTGCAGTATCTTTCTACTGACTACAACCTTATTATGAATACTGAAAGAGAAATTATTTATTTTTATTTTTTTTTACTTGTTGAAAGGTTTCAGGAGTGCGCCATTCACACATCCTGTCAGTAGGACTCCATCCAGTTGTGTGAGTCTCACTGCACCTGATTCCTTTATTTGTGAAATTACGAACAAGCCTAACCAATGCATCTGTAGTTTTCCTGGGAACTTGACGAACTTACTATCATAGAGGAGCACTTGATTGCCGATGTCGAACGATATCTTATTGATGTGCCTATCATTCCAATCCTTCTGTCTTCGTTTCTCGACAGATTGATGGAAATCTGCCAGGAACCACGTTTCATTGAGCTCTAACAGCTGGCTCAATCTGTCCCGCAAGGCACTGCTATTTGTCATTCATGCTGCTTCTGAAATAAACATGCTGGGTAGTACAAACTCTGCTAGCACCATCGCCTATCTTTCGTATACTAGTTGAAATGAAGTCTTTTTATGGAGTCTTTTAACTATTGTTCTATATGCCTAGAGTGTCACTGGAATTCTTTCATCCCAGTTACCTCTGTTAGCTGATATGATTTTGGTTAGCCCTTTTTCCAGCATCTTATTGAATGCTTCTACTGCACTGTTTACTTTTGGATGTTAAGGGTTGCTCTTGTGATGGTGTTCCATAAAAGTTGTTGATAAAACCTAGATTGTCTTGTTCAGGAAGTGTGTACCTTGGTCGCTAGTGAGACTTCTTGGGCATCCGAACCTTGAGATGATGTTTTAAAAAATGAAGCGTGTTGCGGTTTCTACTGTGCAGTCTTTAACTGGCATGGCTTCTACCCATCTTGATAGGTATTTTGTGGCAGTAATTATGTATTGTGCTTTGGAGTGATGTGCTGGTGGAGATATTGGACCAATGAAGTCTACCACCCATTTATAAAATATTTGTATTGTATGGACCGGGTGTAATGGTAGCTCATTGTGTCGAGAAGGCCTTCCAACTCTTTGACAAACATCACATTAATTAGTGAATGCCTTTGAATCCTTATGTATCATAGGCAACCACAGTCCCGCTTGTAGTATTTTCCTTGCCATTGCCTTACCCCCTACATGTCCTCTCGGAACCCCTGCGTGGCACTCCCATAAGATATCTTCTCTTTCGTGGTGTAGGACACAACACTTGAATATATGGTCCAAACCCATTTTGTAAAGGTGTCCTACTATGATTTGGTAATCCGTTGCTCTGACCACCAAGTTCCTTTTCTGCGTTGCAGTGTAGTCCTATGGACAATTGCCTGTTGTGAGCAAAGTAGCAATTTCCTGTAGGTGGTCGAGTATAGCTTCTATCCTGAACAAATCGGCATCGGGTAACCGGTCGTCTATTCTTCCATCACTCTCCCCTGTCTCCAGACAATAAAGGTGATCTGAGCCTACATTCAGTCTGCTCAGCTTAACAACTACTTCAAACGTGAACTCTTGAAAAAACAATAGCCATCGGCGTATCCTTCCCTCCAGTACGGGCTTGTTTACTAGGTATTTCAGTGGAGAATGGTCTGTGAAGAATTTGAATGACACTCCCAGCAAGTAGTGCCTAAACTTTTGGAGAGAGTAGACCATTGCTAGAGCCTCTCACTTTATTGTTGTATAATTATTTCCCACCGTGGAGAGCTTTTTGCTTGCATATTATACTGGGTGATCCATCTTCTCTCCTGGTTGCACCAGGACTGCTCCTAGTGCTATCCCAGACGCATCAATATGTACATGGAACATTTTGTTCCAATTAGGGTATAATAAGATGGGCACACTTACTAACCTTTCTTTTAGTTTGCCGAGCGTTGCTTGAAAATTTGTTGTCCAGATGAATTCCTCCATCTTCTTTAGTAGTCTCTCCATTGGGGCTGTTATGGTTACATAGTTTATGATGAGTCTTCTATAGTACCTCGTATGGCCTAGAGTTTCTCTTAATTGCTTTATGTTGCTATTCCATGTGGATGATTGCTTCTATTTTAGCAAGGTCCACACAAAATCCATCTTTGTACACAATATGGCCTAGCAGGGTTCCAAAGGGAACCACAAAAATGCACTTCTTCAAATTTAAAGAGATCTATAATTGTTTGCATCTTTCGAACATTACTCTCAACAGGATGGTGTGCTTTTTCAGTAGGTTGTACACTGTCCAGCTGTCCATGTAGACTTCAAGGAATTTATGAATATAGTCCCTGAAAGCTACTATTACAATCCTTAAAAACACTACTTGTGCATTCTTTAATCCAAATGGCATTACATTGTATGCGTACTACCCCCACTCCGCCATGAATGTTGTTTTCCTTTTGTGTTCTTCGGCTATTCTAACCTAGTGATAGACTGAGAAGCCATCTATGAATGAGTAAGCATCATTCCCCACAACATTGTCTAGGACTTCATCGCTGAAGGGTGTGGGGAACGGGTTGTGCACACATGCATTGTTTAGGCTTCTATAGTTGACACATACTCTAATCTTGGTCGCATCCTTCTTGTTTTAAATCACTATAGGGCTTATCCAGTCAACTTCGTCGACCAGAAAAATGATTCCTGCATCCAGCATTTTATCAATATCCCTTTTAACTTTTTCTTTGACCCTTGGGTTCAGCTGGTATGGTTTGTGCTTCACTGGTCGGACCCCTGGTTTCAAAACAATTTTCATTTCTCCCAAATTACCTTTTATCCCCTTAAGCTCAGCTATCGAAGCTGGGAACAAGTCCTGGTACTCTTGTAGCAAGTCAAAAATTTCTTTAGTGGTATGTTCATCCCAGTGGTCTCCTACCAATGCAATCTTGAGTTTATCCTCTATCCCTACACTTTGCTTTCTCAGTTTCACTGGTAGGATATGAGCACCTTCTATTGAAGGGCTCTCGTGGATCCCCCTTTCTCACTTTGTTTCTTCAGAGGCTAGATGTCTAAGCCCTTCTAATCCGTCTTCTTCTAGTTCTGTGTCAACTCTGTCGCAGGTTACCATTCCTGGAGATTCCATATCAAATAAGTATTGTAGGAAGTTTTCTTTGTGCTCCCCCTCCACTTGCATTTCTGGGGTGAACAAAACTCCTTTCACCACTTGAAGTGCTTCTGTCATTCTGTCTTCACTATCCTTGAACGAGAAATCACCGATGAACTGTGTTTTCAAGGCATCCCAAGTAGTTTTTTGTCATCGTAGTTCTTCATGGATGTACCACACCCGGGGGATGGCGTCGAGGGTGTGTATAAAGGCATGCACCCATAGATTCCTTGGTAGTCCCTGGCTTTCCCAGTTGGTTATGCACTTTTTAACGTGTTCCTTGGGACTTGAATTCCCTGTGTATTCTTTTTGGCCTAATGGTTGCTCTTCCTTCTTGCTAAACCTTTCCCTTAATGCTCGCTTTGCATCCATCCTGTCTTTCAATACTCGGCAGTGTGCTTTCCACCATCTTGTTGGTGTTTCCATCAGCACAATGTCCAAAAAGGGAATTCTCTGGTCTTCTGGTACACCTTGGTCCATCCGGTCCAAGAACTAATCTATTGATTCAAAGCCACAGTATTTCGGGATGTCCTCCTTTCATATATCTCCCCCATTTACTTGACATATCATTGCACATCGTCGGGTTGTCAGTTCATATCCCCCCTGTTGCCATGCATCCCATGCAACTTCTGAACCAGCTTTGGAACTTTGGATGCTCCTTTAACTAACTGATTGTTAAATTGGAAACTAGGGCCAAACTCCATGTGGGTCATCTTATTTATGGTAGATGATATTTTTATTCGATCCCTCTCATCGAGATGTGTAGGATTGATCTAAAGATCATCCAATTCCGATAAGTATTTATGAAGTTATGAATTTATTTATTTTTTAAATCAAATTGTCAAGTCGGCCAGCAACTTGAGTAGGCTCAAAAGCCCAATAGACGTGTATATTCATCATCCACGTTTTCGTATAAATTGGTGAGGACTTGAAGTCATTTTAGATAAGTATTCTTGAGGTAATCCCCTCTCCACTCTTGGGTTTATGGAGGAGGAGAGAACTAAAGAATATGCTGACCTAGAAGGAGCCCTAGCTGCAAATGATGCCCTAACCCTATCCTCTATAAATGGAGACATATTCGCAGGCATATGAGGATGATCTACGCTATTCAAAAGGCCTTATACGTAGGCCCTAATCCACGCAGTCAAGGAGGCTCCTATAACGCAGTCATAAAATTTAGTTGATTGCACACGCAGTCATGATGACATTTAACATGTTGTTCATGTGATATCTTAACACGCTATAACCGCAGTTAAGAGCCATAGTCAAAGCTTGAAGCTACAGCCAGATATGTATGTTGTTCATGCGATATCTTGACACACTGGCCGCAGTCAAGAGCCGCAGTCAAAGCTTGAAGCTATAGCTAGATATGAGGGTATCCATAATGAATTATCAGGTGTATTCACACTTGGATAACTGAAGCGTATAGATAATCTCGGAATTCCAATATTGGGTTAATCTTGCATGAATAAGATCAGTCTTTCGGATGGAGATCGAACAGTAAAACAGTTATGCAACAAAAATGATCTTGGTATTACATTGAAGAATATTCGGACATGATATTTAATAGTCTTGGCATATGTGTCTCGATGTTATACACTCAATGGAAGCATAGATATGGTCCTAAACTCATGTTATATAATCTCAACATAATGAGACAGCATGTTGATGGATAAGACAACACGAGGATGCATGAGCAGCAAAATGATGAATGAGATCATGGACATGGGCAGCATGATGATGAATGAGACCATAATGATGAAGATGTAGCATAACAAGGAGCAACATGATGATGAGAGCAAGAGTAGCTCAATCATCAAGGTTCAACACATATGACAGTACATCATGGTGTCACACGGTTATGTGCAGCAAATGGACAATATGCAACACTATGATAGGTGAAGGAGTCACCTTAGAGAATCAGTTGAAGCAATATGTCTTCAACTGATCTCATGCGATATCGAAAGTCAAAATATTGACATCTATTGTAAATGTACTATCTCTCTCTCTCTGCTGAACTTTAAAGAACATAAAAGAAGAATTGATCAAGGGTTTCCCCACATTGGGGTTTGTCCCTAGCTAGCGCCACATCTTGTGACCTCTTGTCTTGGCTTGTCTTATGCGATTTATATTTATGTTCTATCTACACTTTACTTTAATGCTGATGCGATTGCTAATTGTGAAAATTGAAATAAATTTCTCTAGCATAGAACATACCTAAAATTAACATGGTATCAGAGTTGAGGTGAAGACAATGCCCAAGCAAGAGTGAAAGAGAAATCACCAAAGACAATAGGGACAAGACAAAAGGATCAATGGGTTCCACATCTCTTTTCTAAGTTCACAAAGGGTGAAGTTGAAGCAGAGCATATTATCAGAATGGCGTAGTGAAAGTTTCTGATGGCCCATCTAAAGATCACTTCAAATGGGAAGTTCGAATCTCAGGGTGGAAGGAAAGACGGATGCCTTGGTTGCAATAAGTTTGGCCATTATGCAAAGGAGTGTTTGAATGGTAGAGACATATCTCTTGATGAAGATAACAATCATTCCAGAGACATCTTCAATGATCAAAGGAATGACTGGTAATGCAGGTCATCCAAGAAAAGGTCGACTCTTCAAACAAAGCAAGGAACCCCGAAATCAATTTTATGTACCTGATCGCAAGAAAAACCTGGTGTCCATCTTGGAAATCGAAGTCAAAGGTTTCAGGGTGGCACTCATCGATGGAAAGGTACGTGTTTGGAAATAGAATTTTCAAAGATGTTTTTGAGTTCGGGGTTGTATCAAATTGCTGGAAGTCCACTGGGGACCATGTCCATTGTCATGTAGCACCAAAGGTCTCTGAGTCAAATGGTGACAAGGATGCCTAAATTCAAAAGGAGCATGAAAGTACATGTCTGAGATGTACCAAAGGAAAATCTTACAAGGGGACCATTCCCCTCATGTAGCAGGTCCATAGGTCTGGAACAACCCGAGGGGTCTGAGATTGATAATCAGGAATCTCGCATATGCAGGTGGAAGAAAGCCCTCTATGGCTTGAAGCAAAACACCCCGGGCATAGTATGAAAGGATCGATAGCTATCTAATAAAGCTAAGATTCACTAGTAGTGAAACGAATCCAAACCATCTGAAGGTTGTGGATGATAGAGCTCTCATACCAGCACCTTATGAGGAAAACCTACTTCTAACAGGTGCAGACCCTCTCATTTGCAGAAGTAAGAGGGAGTTGGATTCCAGATGTGGAATGGTGAACTACAAACCTGTGACTACGTCGAGGATCTTAACTTTCAGAAGTTATATGGTAGTGATGTCAGACCAAATTTGGGAAATGCCTCTGAATCTCGTAAACTCATTCACATTAATGTTCTTGGTGAACTTCCGTTCAGACATATGTTTTGCAGTTAGCATGGTGAGCTCATATTTGGTTGAGCCTCACTGGATTAGTGCCAAGAATCTTCTGAGATGTCTTCGAGGCACAATCTCTTATGGATTGAGATACACTAATGGAAATATGAAACTGCATGATTATTCGAATGCTGACTGGGCAAGCAGTGTGGAGGATCACTAGAGCACTTCTCAGGCTGGTCCTCTTTGGATTCTGCTTCGATATCATGGATGAGAAGGAAGCAGAAGTCGGTTGTTATATGTACCGCCGAGACTGGATACCTAACTACGAGTATGACCTCATATGAAGTTGCGTGGTTGTGGAAACTCTTCAGTGAATACACATGATGAATACCACTGTGATTCTCTGTGACAACCAAAGGTGGGATTCGATTATTGAAGAATCTTGTATTCAATGATTGCTCCAATAGACAGACATCAGATACTGCCTTATCTAGGATATGGTAAGTCGATGAGCAAGGAGGCTCCATCGCATTAAGATTATGTACAAGTCGCTACACTTTGTTAGAGCACTGGGGAAAGATCAAATTTGTGATTTTCCCGAACGACTTGGAGTCGTCGAGATACCCTTGTAAAAGGGTCCTGCATGTTGCATACTTTGAGCTCTGGGAGCTCTGGGGGCTTGCGGTTCTTACTAGAGCAACATACAACCACAGGGTGACTCACCCTCCCCTGGTGGTGCACACTGGGACAGGATGATTCGCTCTCCTATGGACAAGATGATTTTCTCTCTTGTGGGACAAGATTATTCGCTCTCTTGTGGGACAAGATGATTCGCTCTCCTATGTAGCAGGATGATTAGTTCTCCTTTAAGGTTTGGATGATGTGTTCTCCATGACGATTGTGTAGCAGGATGATTAGTTCTCCTGTGAGGTCTGGATGATGTGTTCTCCATGACGATTATGTAGCAATATGATTATTTCTCCTGTGAGGTCTTGATGATGTGTTCTCCATGACATTTGTGTAGTAGGATGATTAGTTCTCCTGTGAGGACAAGATTGATTAGTTCTCCTATCGAGGCATCCTACCCATGCAGTCTGGGACTCATGGGAAGTACCTCTCATCTGATCAATGAGTAGGGAAATGAGGATAGGGACCATAGTAGTACTGATGGACGCATCGTGGTATCTACCATACTCCCTATGCTAGGATGACCTTCATTGATCTGGGATCAATGATACTGGTCTGGGGCTAGTGGTAGGAGTTGTACCCACTATGACACTGACTTCGGGTCAGTAGAGGACTGGTCTGAGACCAGTGGTACATACTCTAAGACTGACTTCGGGGCAATGGAGGACTGGTCTGGGACCAGTGGTAGGAGTGGTACCTACTATGACATTGACTTCAGGTCGGTTGAGACTGGTCTGGGACCAGTGGTACACACTCTGAGACTGATGATACTAGTCTGCGACCAGTAGTAGGAGTGGTACCCACTATGACGCTGACTTTGGGTCAGTTGAGACTCGTCTGGGACCAGTGGTACGCACTCTGAGACTGATTTTGTGTTAGTGGAGAATGGTATGAGACATTCTCAATCAATTCTTCTTCTTCACGTTTCAGCAGAGCAGAGCTGAGCAGAGTTGAGCTAGCAGAACTGAGTAGAGATGAGCAGAGCCAACAAAGCTGAGCAAAGCCAGCAGAGCTTAGTAGAGCTTAGCAAAGCCAACAGAGCTAGTAGAGCTGAGAAGAGCAGAGCAGAGCCAGCAAAGTTGAGCAGAGACAGCAGAGCTGAGCAGAGCTAGCAGAACTAAGCAAAGCCAGCAGATTTGTGCAGAGCCAGCAGAGCTGAGCAGAGGAATGCAGGGCACTGATGGCAGAGATAGTACAGTCAGACATATGGATGAGCGAATGGAGTTCTCCCTAGTTGAGAGGGAGTGTTAAATTGGATACTAGGTCCAAACTCCATGTGGGTCATCTTATTTATGGTAGCTGATATTTTTATTGGATCCCCCTCATCAAGAGGTGTAGGATTGATCTAAAGATCATCCGATTCGGATAAGTATTTATGAAGTTATAAATTTATTTATGTTATAAATCAAATTTTCAAGTCGGCCAGCAACTTGAGTAGGCTCAGAAGCCTAATAGACGTGTCTATTCATCATCCACGTTTTAGTATAAATTGGTGAAGACTTGAAGTCATTTTAGACAAGTATTCTTGAGGCAATCTCCTCTCCAAGTCTTGGGTTTTTGAATGAGAGAACTAAAGAATACATTGATCTAGAAAGAGCCCTAGCTGCAGATGATGCCCTAACCCTATCCTCTGTAAATGGAGACATATTCGCAGGCATATGAGGATGATCTATGTTGTTCAAAAGGCCTTATACACAGGCCCTAATCCATGCAGTCAAGGAGGCTCCTTTAAAGCAGTCATAAATGGTAGTTGATTGCACACGCAGTCATGATGACATTTAACACGTTGTTCACGTGATATCTTGACACGCTATAACTGCAATTAAGAGCCATAGTCAAAGCTTGAAGCTACAACCAGATTTGTATTTTGTTCATGTGATATATTAACACGGTGACTGCAGTCAATAGCCGCAGTCAAAGCTTGAAGCTATAGCCAGATATGAGGGTATTTGGAATGAAGTATTAGGTGCAGTCACACTCGGATAACTAAAGCGTATAGATAATCTCGACATTCCAATATTGGGTTAATCTCGCATGAATAAGCAGTCTTTCAGATGGAGACAGAACAGTAAGACAGTCATGCAACAAAAATGATCTCGGTATTACAGCGAAGAATATTTAGACCTGATATTTAATAGTCTCAGCATATGTGTCTTGATGCTATACACTCAATGGAAGCATAGATATGGTCCTAAACTCATGTTAGCTAATCTCAGCAAAATGAGACTGCATGTTAATGGATAAGACAGCATGAGGATGCATGAGCAGCAAAATGATGAATGAGATCATGAACATGGGCAGAATGAGATCATGGACATGGGCAAAATGAGATCATGGACATGGCCAGCATGATGATGAATGAGACCATAATGATGAAGATGCAGCATAACAAGGAGCAGCATGATGATGAGAGCAGGAGTAGCTCAGTCATCAAGGTTCAACACATGTTACAGTACAGCATGGTGTCACATGGTTATGTGCAGCAAATGGACGATAGGCAGCACTATGATAGGTGAAGGAGTCACCTTAAATAATCAGTTGAAGCAATATATCTTCAATTGATCTCATGCGATATCGAAAGTCAAAATATTGACTTCTATTGTAAATGTACTATCTCTCTCTCTCTCTCTGCTGAACTTTGAAGAACATAAAAGAAGAATTGATCAAGGGTTTCCCCACATTAGGGTTTGTCCCTAGCTAGCGCCATATCTTGTGTCCTCTTGTCTTGGCTTGTCTTCTACGATTTACATTTATGTTCTATCTGTGATTTAATTTAATGCTGGTGTGATTTCTAACTGTGAAAATTGGAATAAATTGCTCCAGCATAGAACAAACCTAAAATTAACATTGATCCTCCAGGTGTAGGATTTATGTAATCTTCCCTCTTTCCTGCCATGAGAGTATACCATTGGTCTACAATCCCTAGTTCTTCCTTGTCATTTGTTGGTTCTGTGAACCTGGGTCCTTGATAAGGGTCCAATGACTAAATGACCCTCAGGCCTTCTACTTCGAAATTCATCATTTCCTTTTTCAAATCTATGACGACATAGTTTTCATATGAGCAGTCAATCTCCAGGAGTGTTGGATATGGGTCTTTATCCCCCATAATGTCTATTACTTTGAACCTAGTGTGTGTTTTTACTCCTGCTACATCAACCTCTACATTCTCCAATCTTCCGATGGGTAGTATGCAGTATTGATTTGCCATTCTCAATTGAATTCGCGAATACTTCAGTTACAATTTCCCCATCCTCCCAGGTTTTCCAGGGTAGGATGTTTACATCCGATCCCAGATCTAGCATGGTCTCTTTTATCTAGAATCTTGCCACCTGCACATTGATTCAGAATTCCTTCGCACTTCTCTTCTTATTCATCTTTACCCTCTTGGGTGCTTTCTCTGGCCAGACTTCACAAGGTGGTCCCGCGTTCTCTTGCTCTACGGATACCGCGTCTTTCAAGATCTTCCATAATTCCCCTAGCATGGCCTCATCTTTAACAATTTTTAAGAACACTTTAAACCTTCCCCAATGGGTTGGGCAGGGCCAGGCCCATAGAATTGCGGACCTCGGGTGCCCCTATCTTTAGTCATTCCTTCGAAAAATTTGGCCGCTTCTTGGTAATACGGCTTATGGCGCTCGGGTTGATACGCATTTTGTGGTGATGCCTCTTGGACAATCATGGGGGCCTCCTCAATGTAATGATCTTCCCCTGTCTTCTTCTCTCCTCGGGTGACTATATTGATATTTGTTGCAGGGAGACCTTCTTCGGCCTGAGGCTCGGCATTCACCAAGTTAGCTCCTCCTTGTCTGGTCCTCTCTTCCCATTTCACGATGAGCTCCGGGAAATATTTTGTCGCATGGGTGTTAACTCTGCATTGTGAACACCATGGTCTTCTTGGAGCGGGAATTCCCTTGCAACATGTCCTTCTTGATCGCAATTGTAGCATCTTAGGGGTCCTCTACCCCCTGATCTCCCTCCACATCCATTGCCTCCTCGCCCCCCTCGATTTGCTTCATTGACTCAGAACGTGGATCTATCCAGTCTTTCTATGAAAGCAGCTAGCGCCCAGCATTGATCAGTGTGATGAGTAGTCGATGCACAGAACTCACAATATTTTTTATTGGGGATGCTAGAGTACTTTTGCAGCACTGGACACATCCACGATAGGTGTCCGTACATTCTATAGATGTTATGAAACCAGCTCAAGAAAAGATAGAAAAGATAGATCAATGCCTTATAATTTAGCCTCTTCGAGGGGGCAACCTCCTTTACATTACATAAATGAACAATTCTGGATGATTCAAATGATAAAACCTCCTTTCTATATATAGGAGTCTAAGGAGTCACAATATAACCCAGCCGACCTAACAATAATAATATAAAGCCACAAAAATAACAATAGAGGGATTCTATGGGGCACAGTAATAACAATATGGGGACAACAATATTAATAAGGGGTACAACTACAATAGTAATGGGGTAATCACTAGTATTATAGGGACCCAACAACAACTTTACCCACAATTGCAACTATGGAGTTGCCTCAACAACTTCTACCCAACCGCAGTTGGAATTTGTTCTGTTACTCTTCTTTGTATTTCGCCTATTATTCTTCCGAACTCCACCTGCATATATATACGATACAGAATCTATAATTCACACACAAATTACAATTCACTTCATACACACACATAACTTAGAATTGAGTTGTTTGTATTAATAAACATGTATTTACACAGGAACTCTTTCCTTGGCCTGATCTTCTGTATCAGTGGCCTTTGTTCCTCTCTTGCCTGCAGGCTTATAGTCTAACTGACTGACTTCTCTAACTACTCTAGTTACTCCTCTAACTATTGACTCTTTATGCCTTTTAGGCTTACATTTATACAAAAGGTTCTGTTGAACTAATTCTAGTTCAGATCCTTAATCTACTGAACTAAATCCTAAATATCCTCTAAGTCCACTTTTGACTCCTACTTATCCCTAAGAATCCTCTCTAGCTCCTCAAATCATGAAACCACTTTCTAGTCCAAGAATCACAATTGATTTCTAACTCTCTCATCATCATTAATCACCCGTGTTCTCCTACATTCAAGAACATTTACAAATATCCTCACAATATCTAATTAATTCACATTCTAATCACTAAAAACATTAATGATTACATTTATAGGAATCCAACTTCCTTGAAAACACAAGACCCCCTAAGTCAACTAAAACATAATGAAATCACTGAGCTGTATGCTCTTGCATCATATGAATTGTTGAGTTGATGTTATAGAATGATATCTCTCCATTTTTGCTTTGCTAAAGATGGAAGGAAGACTCCGTAGATGTTGTTTCTACAACATGAAAGCCTATTTTGGATACTCTATTCTTCCATGACTAGCAAGAAAGACCGGCATGGACAAACATATCATCAAATTCAGTTTCATTGTTGAAGCAAGACATTTATGAACAACATAACCAACTTAGTTGGAACAATTGATATTTTCAAATGATAATCCATTATAATTTAGCAAACTATTACAACTCTATTTCAGTTAAGACAATTCGTTACAAGAAAAAAATGTATAATCTATATTTGGATCACATTAAAATCGAGAGGTTCTCATGATGATATTTCTTTTCAAAAAAGAATGTAATATGAAATTGTAAAAGAGTGTACTCCCTACCCATGGGGCATGCATAAATAGAGATAACAGGGAGATCACCCTCACCGTAAACACTATTGTATTGCAACTTTCAGCAATGCAACTCTTTACTATTCATGACCTCATATCTCTTTCATGATTAGCTTGTGTGTTGTGTAGGTCACCAACCCCCACTAAGGAGGAAGGGCCCTCCTTCTTAGTAGGGATCATCGGTTATAGAGGTATCTGAGAAGTACACTTATTTCTTCTTAGTTGCAAGTTATGTGTAATAAATTGTTATTGTTACAGATCTTGTTCATGTATTGAACAGTTGCAGGATTGTAACCTATATCATTGTGTGACGACATAGGTCTTGGACTGGTCCCTTTATTAGGTGTGATAGTTGTTTGATTATTGTTACAATTCTTTGATATGTTTAACTGATTGAATGGGTGTTACAATAATTTTTATTCTCTTTTGCGAGTGTTTAATGGTTTCCATGAGTATTATTTGTTTCAAATAAGAGTGTTTGAGTGACATAATATAATCTATGTGTCTTTTCTTTCTAAAGTGTGAGAAAGATTTGGATTGTAATATCAAGTGTGTCTAGAGTGATAAGAGTGATATTTATAATGATTTGTTTTGAGATTTTATTGTTGGCATTGTTGTGTTGGCATGAATGTCAACAAGGTCATGGTATTGATGGTCCTATTAGTTGGATTCGATGTAATGATAGTGAGATGGATGTGTTGGCATTGATGTCAACTCTTGAGGTCACGCACTTATGTCAAACTCATGATGATTCATATTGATGGATCATGGTGTATGTCAGCATGTGTTCGAATTGATGGAGCTTGATGGTAGCATTATGGTCTTAGAGGAGTTGGAATGTGTTGGCATGTTCATTGATGGACATGTCATGATGGTTTTTTAATGCTTCTACAGGCAGAGGAGGTTACTAAAAGTGATGCTCAGATCTACATGTGATGGAGATCGTTCATGGCACGCTAGTTGAGTTGTAAACTAGGTCTTCATTAGGTATTCATGTCTATGCCTATGAGGAGACTTGTTTAGTGATGTGATGGCTTCATGATGATGCTATAGAGGTTGCAGAGGTGCTTCATATGTGTTTCATCTTATTCAAATGTCTGATGGAGAATGGATGACTTGTTGGCACACTTGCCAACATTGTTTGTTGGTATTTCTAGCTCAACTTGGCAGTGACACTTGGGAGGCATGTTTGATCTACTTGCAGATGTGTCAGAGGTCATGTCATAGGTTTGGAGGCTAGTATAGATGTAGGGGAAGATGATACAATAGGTGCCAGAGGTTCTAGACTGAAAAACTGATGTTTTTATTGAGCCTAAGATCCAGTCGCATGCACAGAGGCCTATGGGAGTGGTTGTAATGCTCCAGTCACATCTAGGCCAACTTATGGGAGTAGTTATATCCCCAGTCGATTTTAGATAGTGCCAAGCATGGAACTGATGGTTTTCATGACATTTCCTTTGCATTCCTTGCATTGTTTGAAACGAAATTAGTTTGGAAATTCCCATAGGCTTCCAAAATTGGTTGAAAAAGTCAAGAATAGTTTGAAAAGGTCCTCTCATGATGTGAATTTTTTAGTGCACTAGTAGTGACCTTATTGGATTGATTTGGTCCACTTTTTACACCCTTGATCCTAGTTCCAAGCTCAATTTCTCCCTACATTTTTTATTTACTTAATATTGGAGCTATGTGATGGTTGATTGCGATTTGATTGAGTTGAGGATGTTTGAGAGTGTGTTGGAGAAGTTTGAATTGAGTGTTGGTGCTTCAAATATTGTGTAGAGCTTAGATGCTTCATTCCAAGAGTGTTAATGGCTAAATAATGAGAAGATATGAAGTATACTGCAGAATAGATCAGAATTGGAGTTGCTGGTGTAGAGATTGTTTGGAGAGTTGTGTATGTTGTTGTATAGAGTTTTTCTGGAGACTCTCACACATTTTTTGTAGGAGATATTATTACTTTTGGTGCATAGCCTTAGTGTTGTATGTTTCTAATTGTAGTATGTAGTAGTTACACTCTGGTGTGAGGGCTTAATATCAGTTTTATTGTGGCCACATATTTTCTATTGAGAGAACATGTTTTGTGCATTTGTTTTCTTTGATTTGATGATGAGATATTGTTGTTGAGAGAATGTATGCAAAGCTGATTTCTATTTGAGCATAGTATCTTGGGATCTAGTTTGAAAAGACATGAAAGAAGGTTCGCAAAGTGGTAGAGGAGAAGTGACTTCATGAGATAGGAGCAGGGATAGTGAAGCTTTAGTGAAAGGAAAAAATTTCTCAATCCAATGGTGTTTGGATAGCCCAACAATAGTTGGGAAAGGATCAAATGATCATGGTGGCCTTCAGCGGATGGTAGTCTGTAGATATCCGTAGAGAATAGAGTCTTCCAAGTTTATTAGTAGTATCGAGTCTCCTAACTGATCAGCGTTGGCATTTTATAAATGAGGTCGAGTCTCCATGTTGATGGTAGTCAACCAACTATGTAAAATATCAATTTCTTGACATAATAGAAATTTAGAGTAGAGTAGTAGAAACAAGGGTCGTTTTTCTCTTGGAAGGGTTTACACCAAAAAATATTGTGTCTATTTTGTGGATGTGCTTTTTGATGTGTCAATTATTGTTGCTCATGGTTATATTTTTTTAGTTTCTTATATGTTTTATATGCATGGATATATAATGTGTTGTTGGTGCATATATGTGTGATTCAGTGAGAAGTTAATAAAAGGAAAAAAATGTTAAAGAAGTCACACTACTTATTCACCCCCCCCTTAGTAGTGCTGAAAGGTTTCCAACAATTTGTATTAGAGAATATTTCCAACATTTATTAACACTAGTTGCCATTTGATCCTACATATATTTTGAACAATAGCCTTGAAACGAAAAGGCCTACATGGATTGATAATTTATGTGTGGGTAAGATTGGTTGTTCTTAATTGAAAAGGCAATTAATATGCTCAACAAAACCTTTTTAGTTTTCTACTTTTGGAAATATATTGATTGATAAGGTTACAACTTGAACATATTTATTTTTTATGTCAATTGGATCTATATTAATTCCTTTCTCCACCATTTGGGTTTTTATGTCTAATGACTTCATTATTTCAATTATATCAACAATAATTTCTTTAATAATCATTGGTTCTTTGTTGGTAAATTGTTTTCACTTTTTTGTGCATTCTTAAACTTAATTTTTGTAAGCTTTTATTATGATCCCTTAGGTGTGAAATATCTTCATTATTTTCCCAATTATAAAATTTGTTTGTATGAAATTTCTATTTTATGATTTCTCATCTTTTAACCTCTTGATTTGTTTAAGAAGCCTCTAGTTAAGATTCCTTAGGGGGGAGTTTGTCTTTTTCAAACATTTTCTTCTCAAGATCTCAATTATCCTATTCTAACTTTTCACTACATTGGTTTCTTTTCATCTCAACCTCTATCCTCCTTTATATCCTTCCATCTCTCTTCTTAGGTTTTCAATGTTCTCTTACTCTGCTCTCTTCGGCTACTTATATATTTGAACTCAATCCCAAACAAGAGAATGTGGCCCCAAAACTTCAAAGATGCAAGAGCATCGAGAATGGTTTGAATGGGAATAACATGAAATATGTCAGATTATGAATGAGAGAGGATTGGATGAATGGAGGAGCCCATTCAAATTTTCAAGAGGAATAAGAGTGCATGGGAATAGATATATTTCAAATTTTTCGTGAAATTAAAATTCCTATGCGGATGATATGGATGGATATTGGTGGCCACCACCTACTCCACTAGCTCAAAGCACAATTCTCCATCTTGATATATTTTCTATATGTTTTTGAAATTGAACTTTTGAGGCCATTTTGAGGCCCTAAATGATGTTGTTTTGATGTGATGGGGCCCAGACAATGGCCATAGGCTACAATCTCTAGCATAGGCCCAATTGGAATGTGTACTTATTAGATAGACATTTTCAACAAGTTACCAAGTGCATCAAACAAATATTGTATACAAAATTTATGACCCCAAGAAGTTGATGTACCAACTAACCCCATCAAGGCCCACAAACCTTTTGGCATTTCATCTCCTAGGGTTAGGTTCTTGGATATTTAGTGTTTCCTCATTGTTTCTTTATGTTATTGTAATTCATTATGGTGAATGTGTGTAGTCATCGCATCTCTTACCATAGATAAACTACCTCCATTCTATTGAATTTGTATCATTCCACATTTTTTTCAATTTCAACAAATTCCATTAATTAATAGAATCCAATTTTCATCATATATCTGTGTTTTTGTTACAAATATGTATTTCATTTCATTCTGTTCATATATTATGGATTAGTGGTATCAAAGTACTATGCTATTTACCTATTTTTTGTTATTGTCTCTATTGAGGTCAGGATATAAGGATTTGGGACTCCAACTACTCGAACATGTACATGACCATCCTCATTGACCCTAATGGCCTCCCATGGCAAAAGAAAACAAATACCAAGGACCAATATATTCTATTAAATTGTTGCTCGAGGAAGCTCATGCATGACAAAGAACGAGATGATGAATACTTTTTCCTAGATCCTTCAACAATTGCCAACAACTAATGCATCTTCCTCAAGCGACCACTTTTGGGTCACCACCCACTTCAAGGTACAAGTTAGTTATCTACCCTATTTTCGATGTATGGATGTGTCTAATCCTTACCAAAAATGGTAAGTGTGTATCTCCCATACTATCAAGTTTGATATTTGACTGAGTATACCCTAGTATGCATTCAAACCACAAGATGGGCTTGTTGGGATTACCACCCATCTGGCCAATGAGTGAGGAGACTTGGGAATTTTATGATCCTTACCACTTGTGGTAAGTGAGTATCTCCCCGAAGTGACTGGATGCAGGTGTTCTACCACTTGATCCTTGAGTATCAAGGTGGGAAAATTAGCAGAAAATAGGATGTGTCTGGTCCTTACCTCTTATGGTGGGTGTGTATCTACCCTATTGTCATTGTAGGTCGTGTGTGATCCTTGCCACTTGTGACAAGTGTGTATCTCCCCATATTGTCAAGTCTGGGACTTGACTGAGTGGATCAATCTTCTTCTTCTTTAGATCTAGGCATCATTGTTCAGTTAAGATGAAGGTCATGGAACTTGACCTGCAGACCAGTAGGGTTTGGAAGATCTTTACCCTTGTCGTAAATCGATCTCCCCTACCATCAGATGTGGATTTTTCTTCTTCTATGAGACAAGATGAGATGATAGGAGAAGAGATGAGACATGATGCAGTGATGATGAGACATATGAGATGAGGCTAATGATGCAGATGGAAATTCCTCCCTAGATGAGAGGGAGTGTTTGAAAATTGGGGCCTCTATGGGATGAATTTCCCTTTAGAAACACATCTACCCCAAGGAAATACCATCTTTCCCCAAGGAAGAATTTGAATTGGTTAAAGGAAAATATTTTTATTAATGTGTTATTGGCACTCCTCCTTGATGTAACACAAGTATACTTGGGAAAAAAATATCCAAGGCATGTGAAGAAATGTATTTAATATTATGAAGATCAAATTAAAGTGGAAAAAATGGTGAAAATATCAATTCAGCCTCACTTTATGAAGGGTCACATTAACTATCATAACACCCCTTGCCTGCTCCACCGAAATGTATAAATTAGAAGTGTTGAAGATCATTATTACACAATTAGAATCACATATTTGGAGAGATGACTTTTGAGGTAGATGTAGGCCTTGGATGCCCTAGCCAAATTGGAAGAGGAGGTTTTTGGTGTCTCTTATCTACAACTTGATTGGTCTAATTCAATACGAGGCTAGTCGAGCTTGCAACATGATTTCTAGGCAGTGTTTTGATGCATATTTCCTTGTGATTCTTAACCACAAAATTATGGTCACTTAAGAAGAGGGTCAAGCCCTATTGAAGATATTTGGATAGGGTTTTAAGGTCTATTATGAGGGGCCAAAATGTCCAAGCTAAAGGATGGAGTATGGTTGCATTACTTGAGAATCCATCATAAAGGTTTAAGGGAAAATAATTGTAATGTCTCCTCACACATTTACCCACTTTTACAAACTCTCCAGGGTAAACATGAGACGAGTGTCACTATGAGATGAACCGACCTCCAAGTTCCAATTATGTAAGTGGGGCCTACAAACCAGAACACATATTAACATCCCTTAAAGACTACAAACCACTCAGGAGCCTAGCATCCACCCCAGGTGGTCAATCACTAAGTTGGAACTCATTTTCACTAGGTTTATACCCCAACCACACCCTTAACACATTATGCATGCAGTTATGAGGCTCCATCTGAACCCATAAGTTTACTTGCATGCAACTATGACCCAATTTCCTTTGTTCAGTGCATGCAGTCACAAGATCTATGCCAGTTTTTCAGGCTAGCCTCTAGACCAATGCCCATAACTACTTGTAACTTTCCAAAATCATGAAATTGATGATAATAATGCTAAACAATTAAGGCTTGAACAAGATCTTGACCAATACATGCCTAATGCAAGATAGAACTTTCATCAAAAATATAGTTAATATATAAGCTATAGGTCATGAATTCATATTTGATCATAAACTTTTGAACTTCATATGGAAATCACCAAGAAGGCTAAATTCCCTCTCAAGCTAGTTGCAACAACAATTCATAGCCCATGCACTCATCAATCAACCGATAACTTATCAAATAATGAATAAGAGCCAAAGATAGAGAGCATCATAAAACCATGCATATAACCAACATATAAATAGATTATAAATTATGACAAATCAATCATAAGATCACCATAATAACTAGTACAAGCACTCATATATCACAATAGGAAAATATCTTTGTTGTAGTGGCCGCAACACCCTCCAAAAATTTTGGCCTATGCTTATTTTCAAAGCCTTCCTTGGTCTTGTACAATGTGGTCATAAAAACTAAGACTCATTTCATGCATATTTTGGAGTGTTTTGTTCCCATTTGCTACTTAGGCAAAATTTTGTCTTTTCGCACAAGTGTCATCATGGTCATCGACAAGTGTACCTTAAGCGTCACGCTTGTTGTGACTAGTCATAGAGTGGTCACACATAGGAAAATTGTATTTTTTATATGTTATGGGTGATCTATATTGTTAGGTTGTCAAGTATTATAAGTGTCAGGACATAGTCGAAGCCTTACCACTTCACACATCATTCTCATCAGTGTATCACTTAACGTTTTCTAGAAAGACTTCCCGACCCATCAACTTGACCTCACTCGACTTGCATATACTGCGTATTTTCCAGTTCCAATCCTCAAGAATTTACCTTGACCTTTGAAACTACGTAGTGTGCAGTTCCTACCTCCCAAGACTGTTGCACTATTTAATCCCTGAACCTAAGACCTAGCCTTCCCTCCCGAAAGTCAGAGATCCTCTCAAACATCCTCGCCTTGATTGTGCACTGCGCAATCACAAGAAACAAGCTCTCTACATGAGATATTAAACTGTGTAGTCCCATAGTGGCCTAGTCTCCCTTCTATCTCAGAACTACGTATAAATATATCGCAATGGGCATCCCTTCAACCTGACCCACTGGCTTTCAAAACTGTGCAGACACTGTCCCTAAGCCTGGCTTGAACTACGCATTACACAATCACAAGCATCAAGCTCTCCCCCTGAGCCTCACAATTGTGCAACTGTGTCATTTTCCAATCCCCCTTGCCTCCTGAAGGCCCCATATCGTAGCCTCCAATGCTTACTTGAACTATGCAATATTTTCCTTAGGGGGACTGCGTAAATGTTTCCCTGACTGGGGACTGCGCAAATTTTTCCCTCAATGGGCACTGTGCAAATTTTTCCCTTAGTATGGCCTGAGCTACACATTGCATAGTTTTAATGATCAAGCCTAACCCTCGGTTGCTTGAACTATGCAATTACACAATCACTCAGCCTTCTCTCGTGATCTGTCACCCAGTCCCGGCCTAGTTCATGAATCCAAGTGCTCTATCTTAGGCTAGGGGTTTTCAGACTGATGTCCTCTCGTCATGAGTGAGTTGCAAATATAGGTATTGTCTTACACCATGAGAAGATGATGAAGAAGGATATGCAGAAGGGGAGCATGCAGAAAGACATCTTTACAGCTGGAACATGCAAGCTCATCTTTCAAAGTAAAGCAAAAGGACATTAACTAGCAACCACAACTCAAGATTTAAGATCATCAAGGACTCCCATCATCAAGCCATGAGGAGATGGAAGAAAATTTTTTCTCAAGAAGACATCAAAGACACAACAACAATGGCTTAACATTGCCACATCATTAAGCAGTCCATGTTAGTAGTGTCATGTCAAGTTGTGTCATGAGTTGTCATATGCCACATCATCATTATGGATCATATGTATTGTATTCAAAATGTATTTTAAAATGGAAATCCAAGGGACACGCATGAATATGAAGAGTCATGTAAGTTGAAAATTCAATGAAGTTGAACAGTCATGAGGGTAGTCAAAGAGTCACAAGGGGGAAGCATCACCCCTTGGTTATATATACACGCTCATTGTATGAGTAGGAGGCTTTTCACATTGGCTCCTCCTGCAAGGCATTAGAGATATAGGCTAGTTCTTCTGAGAAGAAAGGAGTGGCTCAAACGCTCCACTACTAGAGCTAGTGGTGTTCATTGTATCAATGTGTCTAAGAACTTTTACTTAATATTGGAATCCCTCTAGGCCAGCGCATTATTCATGCATGGATTATGGATATTTGTAAGACTATTTTATGAATGTTTTTAATTCATGTTTTCTTTCACATGTGTTAAAGTAGTAGAAATATTTCGGTTATTTTGGCACTCATCTTATTGAGAATTTTTTGTAATCATTGTTAACGTTGTCGCATCCTTCTGGACTACTTCGCTGGATATTGGAAAAATCCTCCTTTACACATTGGTTTAATAATCATCTCATTTATGTGGAATATTCTACTTGATGTTGTACAAGTACTTCCTGCTTAAGTGTGTCTCTACTAGGGTGGTACTACTACCTCTCTCTTACAGGCTCACCTCTCCTTCCTACTGCAATGAAAAAAATAAGGCATATATTCGATTGACCACTCACCAGGCACACCCCCCTTGTTGTTCAAAGGCACATTTTCATCCCTCTTTTGATGATAATTAGAGCCAAGTCATATATTTAAGATATATGGCAATCGAGCCATTGTACCAGTGGGGATCCTATCCCAAATGATGTGAGGTATAACTGGAACTTCATATCGGGGAGACCCACTTGGTTGATAGATTTCCATCACCATCAATAAATGGCACTAGAAGGAGGGCTAGATGAAAGGATGAGCCCATTGTATCTATTTTGAATCTCTTATCTAAAATGGATCATACATAAATCTTACTCCCGGGGTGTTTTTCTAATTTTTCCCTTTATCAATTTTCAATCCACGATGAGCCTCTTTATCACTTGTCCTAATTAAAGTTTGATGGTGAGGATGGAACATCCATAACTGAGCACATTTTTTATTTTCTTAAATTTTGTGAATCTTACGAAAGCGATGATGAAGAGTTTTATTGTGTGCTTTTCTTCCTCACCCTTGAAATTCATGCTAATCGGTGGTGCCATACTTTACCACCTGCTTCCATCCATTCCCTTCATCATTTCCTCAAGGAGCTTCATCAAGCCTTTGATAGGTATAATTATCGAAATGTTTGTAAATTAATCAATTTCTTAAGAATGAAGCCTAATGAATCAATTGAGTATTTTTCCGATCAATTCCTTCACCTTTGTTGTAAAATTTCTGAAGAAGACATGAATCAGGATTTCTTGAAACAAGAGTTTAAGCGCTTGGTTCTTATCTCTTTACATGGTGAGCTTAAACCCCCTGGTTTTCCTACTTCCCCAACTTCCGTGAATCATAAGACACCTCTAATTTCAGAGGTGGAATTTACTACTCCTTTTGTTCTTTGTCCTCCTCCTTTTTCAGTTCTGATAGGGGTGCTTCTTTGCGATGGTAACAAAGTTGATAAATCCGCAAATCAAATTCCTATTCCATCTTCTCATTCTTCTTCCATTTCTCATGACTTAAATTCAATGGAGGAAATCCCATAATGACTCATGAAGCCCAAGGGGAAGACTAACTTCCCCATTCCGCAACATGATGTTATCATTCATAACTCTAGCCTCCAATTTGATCTAGATTTATGTAATCCTTTATCATCTACATGCCATGACTCCTTGTATTGTGATTCGCTCAATCAATCTGCTCCACCAGCTAGTCTTTCACACTGTCTTGATTTTCACGTCATTGGTCCAAGCTGCGTAAGGTACAAGGCAGTCACTTTACACATGCAGGGAAGTAGGAAGGTGAATATGCTCTCAATCTTTCTTATTTTCTTCAAGATCCTTCGTGTCAAGATGATGTACTTCCATTCTTGGATGATTGTCAATCTGCTAATCTCGGTGGTGAATCAAATGCAATTAACTCTTTCCAATATGTAGCCTTGTGAAACAATCATTCCAATGATAATGACTGTGATCATGAATGCCCAGGTACATTATCTGATTTTTTTGGATCCCCTAGAACATGTTGATCTGACCAAATTAGATCTGGAATCTGATCCAGCCAAAGAAAATGTACGTATTGAAACTTCCTCTTCATCCCACAATTCGTTGTGCTCTACCATTTGTATTGCACTGCTTGCAACATAGATACTCCATGCTCTTCAAGTTCTTCATCCAATGAGTTAACTTCTCAATTAAAATAAGGTGGTGAGATGATCCATGATGAAAATGAAGACAATAAAATCATTGAGTACTCTTCCCATCCCTCATTATCTTTTCTCTTGCATGAAATCAACTCTCCAAACCAGATTTCTCATGAAATTTTCCCGTTTCATACATCTTCAGATTTGTGACCATATGAATATTTTAACTTGAGTAATCTAGTTGTTGAGTTGAAAAATCTAATCAAGTCAGTGACAGAGATGGTTTCCACCCAGTTAATAGTGATCTCATCAAAATCAGTGAAAGCAATTATCTTCACTTAGTGTGCGATCTAGTTCAATCTTCAAGATGTGGTTTTATAATTTTTTTGGGACTTGTCAGGGGTTTGGGTACTTCAACTTCTATTGATGGTCATGTCAGGATCTCGCGGATTTGGTAAGACCATTGACTTAAGTTAGATCTAGTTTTCTTCGTAAAACTCGTCTTTCCGCATGGTTTCACTCGATGTAAATTCTTTCTTGAAATATATTTTCCATTGTGCATATGATCTCTCAAATTTTCAAGATCCAATTTCTAATCGGATTCAAGATGTTTTATCTTTATGCAAATGCCTTGTATCAAACTCGGGTTCAAAATGTGTATCTCTCATAGAATCATCGAATTTCCAAGTTTATTATCCTAAAGATTATCTTTGGCCAAAGGAGTCATACACGTCACATTCTTTTGAAAACAATCATCTCCTTATCCTTCTTGCAAATATTCCGATGCTAATATTTTTCTTCATCACACCTGAAATATTCTTGAGTGACATTGAATGCATGGATTATTAGATGAATCAAATTCTTCTTCACTAGTTTTACCCTGACTGGTTTCGTGTTTTTTTTATACTAACAATCATGTTCACTTCTCTTGGTGATTACAATGTTAGTGCAATGTGCAACCAGTCATAACAAAATGGTTTGTTACACCCGTCATGTGCGGAAGACAATTCTACTATGTGGAGAATTTATGAAAATGTTTCAGTTGTTTTATCTTCGTTTATTACAAACTAGGAGTCAGATGCTTCAATCATCCTATTTGATCATTATTATGTCCTTAATGACTATCAATTTTTTTATCAATTCCCCCCTAGTACATCTAAAGATAGCTTTTTCACATCCTTCAGTGTTCATCATGTGACATTCCACTATTCGGATTTTTTCCAAATGGTTGAGACACTTCAACCTTCATTGATGGTTATGTTAGGTCCTCACCAACTTGGAATGCCCGTTGAATATGACCATATCTATTTTTCCTCGCAATATTCTTATCTTAATCCCGTGCTTATGATGGAAAAATCTTCTTGTCAAAGATTTTGGTGTTTTCAAGACGACCATCATGAATTTTATGATCCAATCGCTAAATGGTTGGAACAGTCTTACCTAGCAAGCTTCATCGCAAATAACAAGTTTCAATCTTTCCTCATTCTTGCTATGAAGTTCAGTTCATATGGAGACACATCCGTAAGGAGCTTCCAAGGTTTGTTGAAGGATGGTATTCATCGAAAAGCTAATCATGTGAATTGGATGAAAGTAGTGGTTGTGACATACCTCTCTGCCCACAGGAAAGACCTTCAAAATTTTGTGCAATTTATTCAAGTATTTATCTTTTACGTTGCACATTGCTTTATATCTGTTTTAAGTATTCGTATCTATGTGGATGCTGGTTAGGAAAAATTATGTTGGATTCATTGGAAATTTCATTACACATGACCCGACCTACTAGCTGTTAGGTTAGAAGTAGCATTAGTTGCATCATTAGTTTTCATTCTCTCGCACGCGTCTCATTATGTTCCCTTTAGTCTCTCTTGTCTTTTATCCCTTTTCCCTTGCATTATGATATGGTTGAGTCTTTTTTTTCTTGATTTCTAGTTTTAATTCTTTGTGGTGTGTTTTCTTTTCTTTCGTTTTGTTTATTTTGTCTTTCTTTCTTGTTGATTATTTCCATCTGTTTGCATCATGCGAATAAGTGTTGTGCCTGGACCTATTTTGGCTTCCTAGTATGTGTGTGGCTAAAGTCTAAAGAGTCTTGTGATACTTCAACATTTGGCTGAACCTCTAGCATGTCTTCTTTGTGTTGGATTTTTTGTTTGGTAAAGGAAGTTTTGACGAAAAATATGGTTCGTTCGTAAGGAGAGTTTTGGTCTGATCATGAACCTATTGTTCAATTTGTGGGCCCTGACCCAGGTTCAACGCTAGTCAACCAAACAAATCCCTACACTACTGGCCCTTTCGCCATCATCCCACGGAGCGCGGACCGAAGTCTCACCTGAAGCAATATGGGGGGATGCTGGAACCAAGTTTCTGCACCCTAATATGGTTGTGATGTCGGTTTATAACCCCCTACTCCTACCTTCGCGCAGGTCTCTAAGCCTTAGGGCTTATCGTTCTACCCTTTAACCTATCCTTCAGTACCTCCACGAATGTGTGCAGTTGACCTTCGTGCAGCCCTAACCAGCAGTTTAGGTACTTTCACGTTGTTATGATGATGTATTGTATAGGTTCCAGAGTTATCTCAAGTGTTCTACTTATTTTACCAATCAATTACAATTATCATCATGTAAACTTATATTCTTACTTGCATTCAATTAACAAATATAATCACATAAAATCTCGCATCAAATAAGCATTGTAATATGAACGCAGATTGTAACGCAATATAATCAAATGCATTAACAAAGACTTAAATACACAGCAATTTCATAATACTTCTCTTTATTGATATCTTCCAGTTTAATACAGACTCTATCCACCCTGCACACACAACTGCAGGGGTCTATGCACTCAACTGTGGACTTCCACCCTAGGCCTCTGTGCACTCAGCTGCAGAGCCTCTACCTACGTTAAGACCTGAGAACACTTAGAACTCGCTACCAAAAACCTCTAAAGCTACCTAGAGCTTACTTACATAGCTCCTTTTTATACATTCCCATGGTCCACGAACCATGGGTAGATCTTTACAGTTGAATTAACACTTTAGAAAATAAAGGTGGATAACCCTTTATGACTCTTGACACCTTCGCACTCCGCGACCACAAAATGTGGAGACTTTACAACTTTATTACAAAATTGTCCCAAAACATGGGCTTTTAGCACCAAAACTGCTCTTGGGGGAACCTGTTCCCAACGAGCCCCCAACAGAAACATGGTGACTTGCCCTCAAGTCACTTTGTGGGCACGAAGATCTTGGCACAAAGACCTCCCAGCTTGACCTGTATGACTACCACTTCAGCGATGCACTGCGTGGCCACCTGCTTCACTTCTTCAACCAAATGCTCTGTCACTGGTCCTAAATTGTTGGCGTGAAGCTTCTACTGAGCCGCTTGCAGACTAGCAAGCTTGCCTTCAATAGAGCCTATGATGGAATATGCCTCGTCCAAACAAGGATTCAAGTGTACCTTCAGCATTGCCTCTTTGTGATGAGCTGCATCTTCCTATTCCTTAAGTGTTCTGGCCTCCTGTAGCATTGCTATAGTTCTCATGCCTCTGTCTCTAATCATTGTACATTAGGATCTTCTTGTAGGTTGGTTAGTACTTCGAACGACTATTCAAACAAATGTGTGTAGTCTGCTACTACACTTTCTACTACCACTATCACCTCTGTGACAATGGTTGCGTGCTTCTCCTTTACTTTTGGCGGAGTTGAAGGTTGGGCCTTCAACTACAACTCTGCAATTCGGAGGTTCAGCTCCAGCTGAACCTTGGCCATCTCTGTGCAAGCATCACGCACCCCCATTGCAAGTTTGAGAATGTGCATCTCAACCGATTCTTCCTCAGGAATGGACAACTCTAGGACCCTTTGGAATGCTTCCTCTATGACCTGAACTATGCACTTGTTTTGTTCGATTATTTCATTCACGATGACAATGGAAGAGTCTCATTGTAGGGCCATCTGTACATTATTGATATGTTGTTCATTGATCACTTGTAAAGCGCACTGTTTGCGGGCCCTCAACTCCTCAATCACCCCATCCTGCAGTAGGTGGAGCGCCTTTCCAGGAAGCACTGCCAAGTTCAACCCTACTCCCTTGAGGGCACTGACAGTGGGCTTGTCAGCTTCGTTTTCTATGGTCAGTGCTCCCTCCAGCAGCACTATCACTCGGGAGTCCTTCACGTGCAACATCTCGGAGAGTTCTAAAGTACCGATGGTGAGGCTGATGGGTGTCACGCTGGTTTGTGATGTGTATATCTGCAGCTCATGCAGACCCATCTAGGTGGCCCCCAATACTTTCTTCTACTGCTACTCGAACTGTTGTAGTACCTCCACGGTGACATCCCTCACCACATCTCCGATGTCATTCAAATCTTCCTCTGTCAGGGTGATTGGGTCCAACGACGTCTTAATAGCCTTGGATTTCTTCCGTGGCCCAGCTTTTTCCTGTTCTCTTGGATGCTTGATATGGAATGACGACATTTATGGTTTCGCTCCGTGCCGCTTCGTCTACTTGTCTGTTTCTTCCTCTGTTTCGGGCGAGCGCGAGGGTTACCTCGCACCTTTGTCAGAGCCACGCTCTGCTCCACATGTCTATTCTTCCACCTGTGGTACGAAATCGCACTCTTCCTGGGCCTTGGCCTTAGCCTCCTTCTTTCTCTTCTTGGCCAACTGCTCCATTTTGAGCTTGGCCTCCTTTTTGCGTTGTGCGGCAGACTTGCTCGATCCCCTTTTCGAGTCTGAGGCAATGCGCCACTCTGTTGACCAGTGATAAAGAACTGCATTGATCGCGTCGTTAGTTGCCAAGTAAGGCAAGTCATGCCACTTCTTCTTAGGTTCCTTCCGTGCCCTAATCGATACGCGCTGAAAGTCTACCTTGAACTCCACGTACTCCTATAGTTTGGCAAACATAGTAGGTGACAATCGCGGCTTGTGGTTGATATCCATGCGTATATTCATTTCCATCAAGATCCAAAAGATCTTTCTATCCTTGATGTGTTGAGCATCCTTGGTCACCCATAGCAAAGTGTAATTCACTTCTTCTAGCAGGTTTGGCGTGACTGAGGGGAATTGACTGTCTTCAGGTAGCTCTCAGACCACTAGCACAATATACAGCAAGAGCCACGCATAGTGGGAGGTCTTGTTGAGATCCTGTGCCTTGCAGCAGTTCACGAGGAACTCACCGCAGAGATAGCATGCCCAATTAAACTGGACTCCTTCTGTGCATTGGGCTGCTAGAGCGACAACGGGTGCTAAAACTTCATCTGCGCAACACTTCCCATAACGTTTCCTTCCAAAATCTGCATGGCCACCTTGATTGCAAGATCACAGATACTCGAGATGGCATAACCTCGTGGCTTCTTCACGAATTTGAATTTCTCCTTCATGGCCTCTGCAAGGGCATGTTCGCCACCTTTTCCGCCAAACATCATGGCCAGATTTTCCTCGGTATAGGGAACCGCGTGATCCTATGGATCAATTTGTTGGTAATGGGTATCAACTCCTCCAGCCACAGACACCCGTGAACCAAGCATAACGGCTGCTTGATTACCAATACTGTAGTGGGTTTGTGATTGTACTGTGGCACCCGTAGCAAGTTGAGCAGACCGGCTTTGTCTACACCCATGAGCCACTTCCACAGTTCCAACGTAGTCATCCTGGTGGTTGTATGAACAACGCGGTGCATTAGCTATTCTGTCACCAAGTGAGGGAACTTATCAGTGTTAGCTAAGTCCCAATCTTCCAATTTTAACAGTGGAACCTACCCTAAGCGCAGTCCTTCAAAGACAATCTCGTCCGGCAGCAGAGGTATGTGCAAGGATACCTTGCTTTCGCCACTGTCCTTCGGCACCTTGGTCTTGCCTTTTCACGGAGGGATGTATTCGAGCAACTTAGTAATAGAGTTAGAACCCTCGACTTCAACGTCCTCCTCTTCCACCCCCAAATCCTCATCATGCATCAGAATGTCATCAATCTCTTCCTCATATGGCTCCAAGATAATATTTTTTTCCTTTTCCTATGCGGTGGGCTTGTCCTTCTGTGGGTTTCTTCTAAGTGATGCACGCACGGGTGTCGTAGCCTGCTTTCCCTTCTTATCCTTCGCACTCTCCTTGGTCGGGGTAGGCTTTGGTCTAGGCATCTGTGGTGACTTGGGGACTTCAGCTAGTACCTCTTCAACTTATGGAGCATCTCCTTCTGCCTCTATAACAACCTTCGGCGCAGCTCCCTCGGTTGTCACTGCTTCGGTTTCCATAGCTTCTAATCTTGGGATAAAGTCACGTATGAAATTGCTGTCAGACTCTGGAAATCAATCAAATACAGGGTAGTCAAGCAATTCTTAGAAGAATGCACGGATCATGCACGTCTGAGAGCTCACCAACTCAATGCTCAAAATGCCAAGTTTTTTTCGTTGGGCCTCCACATTTAATTTATAGGCCATTTTGAATTCAATTCCAACCATTCCCCCCAAATTTGGTTCATTAATGCGAGATTGGCGGTAGATTTTCAAGGATCATACCCATAAATTTCATCTTAAATGTCAGTTACCCACTCCATTTAGCTGCATTCTCACCGTCAAATCATGAATAGTGACTTTAACGATCACTTTCTGGCTGACCTACGCGGTTTTTCCCTAGGTAGCGCAACTCTCTTCGCATTGTTGCAGACCCTATGACATCTCCTCGTTCCATGCAATCCCCCGATCGTGCAGTGTCGCAACCCAGGCAGTGTAGTTTATAGTCTCGCGCCTCTTTTCAGCTGCGTGGAGCACTAAGACTAGGCTACCTTCATATAGTCACATGGCCGGATCACCGGTGTATGGCTTCAATTAGCTGCCATTCACCTTTCCTGGGAAGGTATCTCCATTACATTTAACTAACTAAACTGCTCCACCGTCGGTAATCTCCTTAATGACATAGGGCCCTAGCCAGTGCATCCTGAATTTCCCTGGAAATTTATCAAACTTGTTTTCATATAACAAAACCAGATCATTTACCTTAAAGGTGCGTAGTTTAATGTGCCGATCATGCCATGATTTTTCATACTACTTTTGGACTTGTTGGTGAAATCCAACCAGAAACCTTTCTTCTTCAAGCTCAGCAAGCTGCGCGAGCCTCTCTTATAGAGCTCAGCGATCCATCATACTCGTGACTGTCGCTATACGCAGACTAGGCACAATATATTCCATGGACATCACTACTTCAACACCATATACAAGCCTAAAGAGTGTCTATCCAGTTGACTTTTTGCACGTCGTTCGATAGGCCCATAGTACTACGGGTATGCGCAAGTCCCAATCACTTCGTTGTGCATTTCAAACCTTGGTCAGTGCATTCTCTAGTACTTTATTGAATGCTTCCACTACTCCATTAGCCTGAAGGTGATAAGGCGTGCTTTTTTGGTGATATACCTAAAATTCCTCTATCAGCGCATTGATCGTTTCATTCAGAAAGTGTGTACCGTGATCACTCATCAAAATATTTGGACACCCAAATTGCGTTAGTACATACTCAAAGAGAAACTTCGCAGTGGTTGCGCTCGTGCAATCCTTCACAGATTGTGCCTTCGCCCATCGATTCAAATACTCAGTTGCGGTGATAATGTACTACACATCGGTCTTCTTTCCTTGAGGCTGAATGGGTACCACAAAATCTATTGCCCATTTCTCAGAAGGTTGTAATGTCATCTGTGGGTTCAGAGGCAGCTCATCTCTCCATGATGGCCTGCCAGTCCTTTAACACACGTTGCACACCTTGCAGTAGGATTTTGAATCCTGACGGAGGGTTGGCCACCACAGCCCTACGCATAGAATCTTCTACGCAGTCACCCTTCCTACATAATGGCTTCCCGCAGCACCCCCATGAGCGTCTGCGAGGATACTTATTCTTTCAAAATCAGGTACATATCATCACAATACTTCATCAGAACCCATTTTGTATAGATATTTGGCAATGACAGAAAAGTCTATCGCACGCAACACTAACTCCTTTTTTTTATGGGTGGTGTAGCCTTTCGGGGAAGTTATGGTCATTAGGAAGTGTATGATGTCTTCAAAGTGACCATCCATGATGCGCACTGCAAATAGTTCCACGTCAGTTAATCCTTCCTCCAAATTAGTCAGCTCTTCTCCTGTTTTGATGTGCGACAGATGGTCTAGTCCTGCGTTCAGTCGTCCAAGCTTCACAATAACTTCAAAATCATACTCCTTGAACAATAACAACCACCTGCAGAATCTCCCTCCCAACACATGCTTATTGACCAGATATTTCAACACAGAATGATCTGTATACATCTTAAAATGTCCACCCAGTAAATAGTGTCTAAACTTCTTAAGCACGTATACCTGGCTAGTCCTTCGCACTCCATAGTGGAATAGTTCCTCTCAGCCTTGGAGAGCCTCCTGCTTGCAAATGCTATAGGATGGTCCAATTCTCCGTCGCCATCCTGTGTCAGTACTACTCCCAGTTCTATACATGATGTGTCTACATGTACATGAAACTCCTTCTTCCAATCTGGGAAGACCAAAATCGGTGCAGTGACCATTTTTCCTTTTAGCACATCCAAGATTTTCTGACAGTCCTCGTTCCAACAGAACGTGACATCCTTTTTCAAAAACTTCTCCATAGGTGCAGTGAACTAGGCATAGCCCTTGAAAAACATCTTGTAGTACCCAGTATGTCTCAATGTTGCATGCAACTGTTTCACACTCCTTGGCTCCTCCAGGTTAATTATCACTGTGATCTTCATGAGATATACCATCAATCCATGTCTACATACCACATGACCTAGTAGAGTCCCAAAAGGGACATAAAATAAACATTTCTTCAGAATGAGCGCAATCTGATACCTTCGACACGTATCTAGAATTAAGCACAAACTTGCCACATGGCGTTTTACCAACCCAAACACAGTCCAGTCATCAATGTACACCTCCATAAACTTATGAATGAAGTATTTGAATGCAGCAATGACTACGCACGAAAAAATCGCAGGCGCATTCTTTAATTCGAAAGGCATTACAGTGTATTGAAAACAACGCCATTCAGTCGCGAAGGTCGTCTTGCTTCTATCTTCAGGCATGATTTTGATTTGATGGTACCTAGAGAACCCATTAGTGAAGGAGTACACTTCCTGGCCACCTACATTATCCAATACCTCATTAATGAACAGAGTCGGGAAAGGGTCATGCACGCAAGTGTCATTCAGCTTCCTGAGATCTACGCATATCCTTATTTCATCCTTTTGCTTATTTTTCCTATACCACCATTAGGCTCACCTAATCAGATTCTTCTACAGGCTCAAAGATGCCTTCCGCGAGCATTTTATCTAACTCTAAGCAGACCTTCTCCTTATACTTCAGATTGAGACAATAAGGTCTTTGCTTAACGGGCTTCGCATCAAGTTTTAATGTGATATTCATAATGCCCAGGATCCTATTATCCCCTTTAACTCCGCAAACTTGGTAGGGAACAAATCCTAGTATTCGCGGAGCAATTTGGTGACCTTATCTACCATCGCATCATCCCAGTAATCTCAAATCTTTGCGAATTTGGGCTTTGCCTCCATGCCAATGTTTACCTATTTAGTTCTCAGCGGTTCAGTTATATCATGATTCTCGATCTGTGGTCCCTCAACCTCGCGGTGACCCTCGGTTTTAGGGATTTTAATCTTTCAAGGGTCCTTGTCTTCTTCTTCAATAGTGACATTATAGCATTCCATTGTGTGGCTCAGCTGAGTAGTCCAATCGGGTTGAATCAAATCCAAAGGATCTTGCGGTATCCCAAAGATCGTTGCTTTAACTTCTTGTAGTGCTTCTTCTATATAGTTAAACTCATCTTCGAAGCTGAACATCATTATGAACCCTTCACAAAAAAATACCCCATTCTCCTATGCCATGGCAGAGCTCTGTCTCTAAGTACCAGTTCATCAGATGACATCCAAGGTGTGAAAAAACAAGTGTACCCATTCAGGTCGGGGCTTCGCTACATAGGCCTTAGCCCATTTGGCCAAGTGTTCACTTGGATCATCCTTCACATCATACTTGTCCATCACTTGTACCTTCAACTTCCAAAAGCATGTTCTCATCATCCTCCTATGCACGCACTAATAATAAAAACTACCTTTGTGTGTACCCCATCATTTCGCGGGCATATCGCACAGTGCCCATTCCAAATCTTGGAAGCACTGCTTCTCTAGTACTTCCCTCTCAAATGCATCCAAGAACACATCCACATCATTCAAGCCACCATAAGTGGGCAAATTTCTTACCTCTGATGACACACAGCGTAGTGACCGGGTCATCATGGTACCGCTCAGCGTAGTTACTTCATGTAGTCGATTCTACTAGTGCTCTAATTCTTTGTCTGAGTCTGAGGTGTAGGAACTCTCACGATCCCATGTAATTCACCCATCCACTTTTGGATTCACCCAATATTGGTCTTGCACTGTTATCTTATATATGCAATCCAAATCGTCATCGCTTTCGTAATCGCGAACTGGTTCAGTATAGCGCGATCCTTCTGCAAGATCTAGGGGTACTATTACGTGAAGCGATTTATTTTCAAATATCATCTTTCACTTCTTTAGGTTGATTACCCCGTTCATGTTAGTAGCTCAAACAATTCCAAGGACCGCAGGGTAGGGGTTGCTATCATCCACAATTTCTATTACTTCAAAATCAGCCAATGCGCTTGCGCCTTTAATATCTACAGTTACTCCCTGCAACTGTTCCATGGGGATGATCTTCTATTGGTTTTCCATCCTTAACTGAATCGGAGACCATTGCAGCACGGGTCTCCCCAACTACTCTGAAGTCTACTTTGGCAAAACGTTCGCATCTAACCCCAGATCCAGAATAACCTAATCCATTTCATATTCTCCTATCTACTTGGTGAGTCTCATCTCACGCCCTGTCCTTGACTTATGCTTACCAATATTCTATACCACATGCGGTTCACCTGGAGTGGTTCCAACACATATATTTGTAAGTTCTTGTAACTCCTTCACAACCTTACTATCGTGCAACAGCTTCATGCAGGTCTCTGAAAAGGTCGTAAGCATAGAAGGGTCCATTTCCTGAATAGGTTTATCCCAGGTCCTTGAGGTAGAGGCCTCAGCGAAGCTTTTATTTGCTTCCATTAATGTTTCGCGTTCACACTCCAAATCAAATTTAGCCTCCTTCTCTAAAGCTTTGTGAACCCACGCGTTGTCTTCAGGTTGTTTCCCCTTACCATCTCTTGTTGCAATTACACTTCAGAGCATTATATTCACATTCAGATCTTCTTCGTGAGGCTTAGCCCTCATCATCTACATGTTCTAAGTCAGTTGCGGGGGTAGCACCCCTTTGTCATGTATCCTTGCTATTAGTGTAGGATATTCCTTAGTGTCATAATCAAACTGAGTGCAATATTTTCACAACAAATGCGTTGGGTTAGTGCATTAACAGTCATAGTGTCCTGGTCCTCCACAATTGTAGCATATCAATAGTCCCCAAACTCTGCCAAGTCCTCCTCCTCCTTGGCCTTGTCTGTGCTCCTGAAAGCCTATCCGTGCCATCCCAGCACGCTGGTCAGGAGGCCACGTTTCTGCCTGAACTCTATAAGTGGGTGTTCTATCCATCATCAATTCATAACTTTGGAAATTGCACTCATCATGCCCTACCAACCTACAGAAGTTGCAGAACAGTTGTTGCGGTGTTTATACAAACTTCTGCAGCAAATGACAATTATCAGTCGTATAGCACACCACAACACATGCCCCACACTCGGCCTTGCTTAGGCTTCTGGCCTCAAAGGAATCAGTCCTCCTCCTGCAATATAGTTCAGAAATATCGGGCAATGGTCTTTGTCATGCGCATGACCTTTACATTTCAGGCACCATACCTCTTCACGCGCCTCTGGCCGAACTGTTTTGTCCTTCTTTAGACTTTGTATTTCGAGGCAAATATTTTGCAACTGCGCATGGATCTGCTGAACCCCTAGATTCGGATCTTGCATCGGTGTTTCATGCAGTCTTATTGCAATATCCAAGGCCTTTGGCTGAGTTGTAACCTTTTGTTGTGACAGCGCAACCCTTAGGTGAGGCAAGAGCGAAGCCACAAACCACTCGTGGTGTTTCCCATCTGTTAAATTCATATTAGCTTCACAGATTTTACACTTCAATCTCTAATCCAACTCCCAAGGGGTCCCACCTAGTTTCATCGCGATCTCCTCGAATCCTGCAATCTATTGCTCCTCAGATTTAGGCCTATTGAACTCTTTATTCAGTGAGGTATGGATCTCTGCCAATGTAGTGTTTGGGTTATCATTAGAGTACTTGATGTACCAAGTTAGCGCGTGATCCTACAAAGCACTAACCAATGTTACCTTCTTCATGTGATCATCTGTGACGCCATGAGCTTCCCATATAGCTTTTATGACAAACCAGAACTAGTTCGGGTCCTCATTTCCCAAGCCCTTAAACAAAGGAAACTTTACTAAATTCACCATGTTGAACTGTGGTGGAGGTGGTCGTGATGTGGGTGAAGTTGCAGGTGATAGTGGTGAAGGTGGAGGTGGTGTAGGTGGAGGTGGTAGTCGTGGGAACCCTTGTTTTATCAACTGAACTCCACTTCGTGGAGAAGCCTGCGCTACTCTCTCTTCTTCGCTCAAAGGAGGTGAAATCAATGGGCTATATTCAAGGCCCTTTCTTCATTCGTTCTTGTAAGTCTTTCCACTTCACATAACTCTAAACATCAAGGTAGCTACATAACCCACTTTTCACACAATAACATCTAAATCCAAGTATTTAAAGATTTGAAGAACTTACTTCACGGACCTTTGAAAAAGTTGTCCACTGCCTCGTTGTAACTAATTGAGGTATTGACTGCGAATTCAGTCACAAATCCTCGTATGATACGATTGAGTCAATGATTGACATCACAGGAGATATTATCCTCTGAGGCTTCCAATCTTTGCACTAACTTCGGGGTCCAGATAATAGGACCGTCAAGGCTCCACCTTCCTTGGCTATCCGCTAGCTTTGTGATCCACTTGTATAACTCAACTGGAAAGGAATAGAAAAAGATCTTGTGGATTTCTGTATACAGGTACCCGTCTAGTCACTATTCCTTTGTCAGTCGTAGATTTTTGTTCCCCTGCACCATGAATTCATGGATCTTTCTATCCAACCAGCCTTCGATCTCTTTCTTAGTTGGATTCCAGTGATACGACATCTCACATATCTCATGTAGATTTCAATCCTGGCAACGGAACCATTTGTTGGCTTTGTGGGCCCTAGCCTAGGTTTAGCATTAGTCGTCCAAACAAATCCCTACTCTACTGGCCCTTTAGGCATCAGCATGCGGAGCGCAAACTGAATTCTCACCCAAAGCAGTATGGGGGAATGCTGGAACCAAGTTTCTGCACCCTAAGATGGTTGTGATTTCGGTTTATTCCCCCTACTATTGCCTTCACGCAGGTCGCTAAGCCTTAGGGCTTATTGTTCTACCCTTTAACCTGCCCTTCAGTACCTCCGCAAATGTGTACAGTTAACCTTCGCGCAGCCCTAACCAATGGTTTAGGTACTTTTTCATTGTTATGACGATGTATTGTATAGGTTCCTCAGTTATCTCAAGTGTTCTACTTATTCTACCAATCAATTACAATTATCATCACATAAAATGATATTCTTACTTGCATTCAATTAACAAATATAATCACATAAATTCGTGCATCAAATAACCATTGTAATATAAACCCAGATCGTAACGCAACATAATCAGATGTATTAACAAAGACATAAATACACAATAATTGTAGGATACTTATCTTTATTGATATTTTCCAGTTTAATACAGACTCTATCCACCCTGCGCACACAGCTGCAGGGGTCCACGCACTCAGTTACATAATTCCATCCTAGGCCTCTGCTTACTCAACTGTAGAGCCTCTACCTACACTAAGACCTGAGAACACTTATAACTCACTACCAAAAACCTCTAAAGCTACCTAGAGTTTACTTACTTAGCTCATTTTTATAAAATCCCATGGTCCGCGGACCATTGTTAGATCTTTACAGCTGAATTAACACTTTACAAAATAAGGGCAAACAACCCTTTATAACTTTTGACACCTTCCGCTCCATGACCACAAAATGTGCAGACTTTACAAATTTATTACAAAATTGTCCCAAAACATGGGCTTTTAGCCCCAAAACTACTCTTGGGGGAACCTGTTCCCAACACCTGTGTCTACTCAGCAAACCTTAAACCTACAATTGGTTTTTATGTTCTAGTTTTTCATGCTTGTCCAATTAGTAGAAGAGGAGAAGGGGGAAAATATAAACAAGAAAACTTGAATAAGAGGTCTTTATATAATTCTCTGAAGGAACAACCTCTTTTGTTCTCAATAATTCGAGATCCCTCTTCTGTCCAAAAATGAATGAGTGTCGATGCACAATCCTCTTTAAAATAAATAAATAAATGTGAAAGAAGAGAAAGGATTCTTGTGCAGAGAGGTGAAGCAAGCAACTTCGTCCGGGTATTGTCTAGGTTCATTGGCAACGGATCAATGTTTGTGTTCCTATGTGACTCGGTCGAGGTACTGTCCAGGCCTGCTGGCAGTGGAGCAACACCAGATATGGAAACTTATACTCTGAAAATCTTAAGCTCATGAGCTACACTACCCTTCCTAACTTGAAACATTTTGATACTGCTAAATCTTACGTTGTGTTCAACCGACAAGGTACAAAGGGGACCATTTCTAGTCATGGGGTAAGTGGAAAGGCCAGAGTAATCTGCATGATGAATCAATACTCTCTGAAGAACTAAGACCCTTCACAGAAGAGTTAACCAAAAGAAAGAAGTTGGATTCTACTAGTGTGTCGCCAAGTGTTGTAGTGGTTGCAACACCCTCCAAAAATTTTCATCCACGCTTATTTTCGGAGCCTTCCTTAGTCTTGTACAGTGTGGTCGCAAACACTAAGACTCATTTCATGCACCTTTTGGAGTGTTTTGGTCCCGTTTGCCACTTAGGAAAAATGTCATCTTTTCGCATGTAGGTTGTTACATTGAGTGAAAAAACTTATTCTCATGGTTTCAAGGGTCCATTTTTGTGTTTATGAGTTGTTCTAACCATGTAAACACCTGCCACACTCACCCACAAAGTTATGATCACTGTCGCACATGTGTCGTCACAGTCACTGCAAAGTGTACCTTAAGTGTCTCACTTGTCGTAACCGGTCATAGAGTGGTCACGCACATGCAAATTTACTTTTTATGTGTTATGGGTGATCTATGTTGTTAGGTTGTCAAGTATTCTAAGTGTCAGGACATAGTCAAATCCTTACTACTTCACACATCAATCTCACTGGTCTAGCACTTAAGCTTTTTTGGAAAGACTTCCTGACCCATCAACTTGACCTCACTCGACCTATCTGGACTTCACATTGCATAGCTCCATTCCTTAAGCGGTGACCTTGACCCTTGAAGCTACGGAGTGTGTAATTCCTACCTCCCAGGACTGTTTCATTATGCAATCCCTGAACCTAAGACCCAACCTTCCCTCCCAAAATTGTGAAATCCTCTTAGACAACCTTGCCTTGACTGCACATTGTGTAATCACAAGAATCAAGCTCTGTCCCTGAGCTCTTGAATTGCACAGTACCATAGTGGCCTAGCCTCCGTTCTCTCTTAGAAATGTGTAGAAAATTCAATGTTTTAAAACTCCGACTCCGACTCCGACTCGGCTAAGGGTCAACTCTGACTCCGACTCCGACTCGGTATCGACTCGGCCAGCTCGATTTCAATGACTCGGTCGTTGTAAAAAATACATTAAATATTTATTTTTTATAAAAACACATAATTTTAAAGATTTTCATTCATGTTTCCAAACACACAGCATT
>APFE031174350.1:9388-28050 GCA_000404065.3 Pinus taeda | reverse complement strand
CAATGGAAACATTGCAATCCTCCAATCCTGAAATCCTGAAAAACTGATAAGTCTACTGGATTTTGAATGAAATCTAAAATTCTACTTTCTCCATATGAAATCCAATGAGGCCGAAACCACTTTCAAACATCCTGAGTCATTTCATGGTAATGTTAAAAATTTAAGTAAAAGGATGAAAATGAAGATTAAGGAGAATGTCACTTTTACTTTAAGGATTTAACATTACCATGAAATTTGAATAGCATATCAATAGTAGAGAGCATTTGAGTGTGTTAAATAGGGTTTGGGAGGGAGAAATGGACCCCAAATAACATTTAGCTAATTCATAAAACACATTGGAGTCCAAACCAATCAGAAAACACCTTAAAATTTCATTAAAAAAATGTTAAATCGCTGTTTTGGATGGGGTTACGGGCCTCTATTTATGACTCGGCCGAGTCAATATGGAAACGGCTGACTTGGCCGAGTCAGCCACGACTCGGCCGAGTTCGCCGAGTCAGCCATGACTCGGCCAAGTCAATGAATGACTCGGCCGAGTCATGGCTGACTCGGCCAACTGAACCGTTTCTTCAACCGAGTCACAGTTTTGGCCAATGAAACGGATCAACTCGGCCGTTTCCGTTTCGAATCGGTCGAATTTTAAAACTACTAGAAATCTCCCATAGTGATCATCCCTTCAGGCTAACCCACTAGTTGTCAAAATTGCGTAGACATTGTCCCTCGGAATGGCTTGAACTATGCATTGTGCAACCACAAGCATCAAGCTCTTTCTCTGAGCCTTTGAACTGCACAGATGTGTAGTTTCCTAGTTCCCCTTGCCTCTTGAAACTGCATAGTTTGTCCTCCCAGGGCCCCATCTTGTAGCCTCCATTGCCTGCTTGAATTGCCCAAATTTTTCCCTCATTAGGGATTGTGCAATTTTTCCCTCAGTGGGCACTATGGAAATTTTTCCCTTAGTGGGCACTGCACAATTTTTCCCCGCAGTGGGAACTGCTCAAATTCTTCCCTCAATTTGGGCCTGAGCTATGCACTGCACAGTTTTATTGATCAAGACTGACCCTTGGCTGCTTGAACTACGCAATTGTGCAGTCACTAGGCCTTCTCTCTTTATCTATCACCCGGTCTCGATCCAATTCATGAATCCAAATTCTCTATCTTAGGCTAGGGGTTTTTAGGTTGATGTCATCTCATCATGAGTGATTTGCAGATGCAAATACTTTCTTACACCATGACGGGATGATGAAGAAGGAGATGTAGAAGGGGAGTGTGCAGAAAGACATCTTTGCAACTAGAATATGCAAGCTCATCTTCAAACTAAAGCAAAGAGACACTACCTAGTGACCACAACTCAACACTTAAGATCATCAAGGACTCCCATCATCAAGCCATGAGGAGATGGAAGACAAAGTGTTCTCAAGAAGACATCAAAGACACAACATCAGTAGTGGCTTGACATTGCCACATCATCAAGCAATCCATGTCAGCAGTGCCATGTCAATTTCTGTCATGAGTTTTCATATGTCACATCATCATTATGGATCATATGTATTGTATTCAAAATGTATTGTAAAGTGGAAGTCCAAGGGACACACATGAATATGAAGAGTCATGTAAGTTGAAAAGTCATAGGAATTTGAATAGTCATGAGGGTAGTCAAAGAGTCACAAGGGGGAAGAATCACCCCTTGGTTATATATACACCCTTATTGTATGAGCAGGAGGCTTTTCACCTTGGCTCCTCCCGCAAGGCACTAGAGAGATAGGCTAGTTATTTTCAAGACAAGGAGTGGCTCCAACACTCCACTATTGGAGCTAGTGGTGTTCATTGTATCAATGTGTCTCAGAACTTTTACTTAATATCATAAGCCCTCTGGGCCAACACATTCTTCATGCATGGATTATGGATATTTGTAAGACTATTTAGTGAATGTTTGTAATTCATGTTTGATTTCACATGTGTTAAAGTAGTTGAACCATTTTGGTTATTTTGGCACTCATATTATTGATAATTTATTGTAGTCGTTGTTAATGTTGTCACATCCTTGTGCACTACTCCACTAGATATTGGACAGATCCTCTTTTACACATTGATTTCATGACCGTCTCATTTATGTGGACTATTCCACTTGATGTTGTACGGGTACTTCCTACTTATGTGTTTCTCTACTAGGGTGGTACTACTACCTCTCTCTTATAGGCTCACCTCTCCTTCCTCTTGCAGTGAAATAACTAAGACATATATGTGATTGACCACTCACCAGGCACACCCCCCTTGTTGTTCGAAGGCACATTTGCATCCCTCTCTTTTTCTTACAATTAAAGCTAAGGCATATCTTTAAGATATATGGAAACTGCGCCATTGTACCAGATGGGGCTCCTATCCAAAATGGTGTGAGGTCTAATTGGGACTTCATATCAGGGAGACCCCCTTGGTTGACATATTTCCAACACCATTAACACGCTCATATGAACATTTGAAAATGTCAACCAAGTCGAGCCCGACTTCCACATACCACCCGATCATAGATTGGGTTGAACCAAATCTCTCTTTCAACAAATCACCCCTATGCCATATTCCAAGCATGAATGTGGGATAATAATGGTTAAACCAAAATAGAAACAACCATAGCTTCCAGAAGCCAAGCCACCTCAACCCTCAAGCACAATGATCTCACATATATAGTCCAGAAATCGCTAACTTCAACTAGATCGGTCTCTACCCAAGTTGTCGAGGGCTCCACGAACTAGTAAATCAACCCATGGCCTCCAGGGAACCTGAGTTGTTCAGGGATTCAGATAATTTTCCCCAACCCCCAGGCTACAGGGACTAATAACTCAACCCATAGCCTCCAGGAAACCCAAACTATTTCAAGGATCCAAAGAATTTGTTCCAACCCTCGGCCATAGGAAGCCTGAGAACCAATCAAAAAATAAAATAGGAAAACCCACTACATCATGGTTATCCAAGAAATGGAAAGGGAAGGCTAGAAACATTATCAATCTAGGTAAATCTCCGTGCCAATGAAAGCACATAACCAAGGAACCACATGCATATACCATGAATCCAAAAACCAATAAGGAGATCACACATACAACCTATTACCTACAAAGTAAGTTTGTTTTAGTTGTTGATCCAGCTGTCTCCTTGTGCTCCCTTGCTTTCATTTTCTTGCCCTTTAGTTTCTTGCTTGCCTTCTTCCAAATCCAAGTGATTGCTAGAGTGGTCTAAGAATACTCTAAGTATGCAAGAGTATGACAGAATGAAAGTGTGGAAGGAGAAAACCAAAGCTGAACTGACAAAAGCTAGCAACTGATTCTTTGATGCCTTTTTATCATTGATGTCTCATTTTCCTTCATTTTCCTTAATTTTTCCTTTATTTTTCCTCTAATTTCCCTTACATGCAAACGTATCTCTTCACCTTCCTTTTCTCATGATTTCCTTTATTTTCATAATTAAATGTCATTTACTGTCTCTTTGTCTTTGCCAATGCCTTTTCCAATTTCCATAGCCATTATCAAACCACAAGTGATGGCCACTATAATGTTTGTTCACCATTCAACTTGGACTATGTGTCCCATGACCTTGATCTTATTTATTTACATGGAAAATCAACCAGGGGTTTTTATAAACCCCCCCCCCCCCACCTTGGGGAAAATATTGTCCTTGATGTTCTATGATGCTTAAGACGAACAAAACATACTCCCTATCAAGCTTTATAACACAACTCATTGCAGAATTTACAAGGACAATTGTTGAAACATGGAAAACATACCACTTATGGAGCTTTATAAACCCAACTCAATGCGGTATTTACAACGGTATACATATACATACCTATGCATATTTTCTTCAATCAGAAAATAAAAATATTGTTTATGGAGCTTTATAAATACATCTTGATACAATATTTACAATGATATACACATAAATACACATGCACATTTTCTCTAACCAACAAATAAAAGGATAATATGCTTGCATCAGCAACAAAGGAATCCAGAGGCTCACACCTCCACCCTCAAGGTAGTACCAAGATTCACCTCCTTCCCAGAAAGTCCATAATACATTGTCAAAATCAAATCTTGTCTACAATGTTCAGCGCTACAATCCTTGCACTACTTGTTCTCTTAGTGAACAATTTTCTGCTCATTATTCCAGGGAACACTCCCAATGTGTTTTTGATTCCATCTGGCAGTGCTAATGACAAAAAAAGTTTATTCCCTGACCTTCCCTTCTCTACTTCCTAGTCCCTCAGGCAATCTAGTCACCCCCTTCCGTGCAGTCACTCACTTTCCCAGTTCCCTGACATCTCCTTCTCGGGAGATCCATCCCTTGGCAAGGTTTCCTCGCATTGGAAGGTCAAAAAACCAAGGCATATCCCTACCTCAAAACCATCATACCAGTCCTAGCATGTTCATGGAAATCAATGAACACTATTGGGTACCAGTGTCCCGCAATGGCTCTACTCCTGAATGTTTTACCAACATACTTTTACATGTTCCAATTCATTTTGATGTTGTTGCTAACACCCTTGCAACCAGTTCCAACCACCCAAACTAGGCATTTCCATGTTTTCCTATATCAAGCACATAATTTCCATTAGACTCAAAAGTAATTGTAATAACTCAAATCATACCTCATTGGTAGCTCTTCAATAAGCTACACATGCAATTCTGTTTACTTCCTGTCAAGGTAAGTCAAATTATCTCTTTGATCAAATCGCCATATATAACATATCACATCCAATTAGCTCAACACTCAACCGTCATAAATCAAAATCATAGATTATGTACATAATTAAAACTGAAATAAAATATTGATACTTATTTTTAAATTGTTCTTTTCTTATGTCTTTGTTCTTTGTCATATTCATGCACACACTGGATCCGTTGCCAAACTTGGTAAGCAACCAGTGTCTTATATTATTTTGACCATGTATACACGTTGGATCAATTTCCAAACCCGACAAAGACCTGGTGTATTTTCTTCCATATGTAGTATCAAAAACAAGGACATCCAGAGACAAAGACACCTCTACCCTCTATATCTGCAACTCAATATTGGTCTCATCCTAAGATGTTCAAGGCTCCTGGGACTACTATCTCAACCCACAACCTCCAGGGAACCCAAGTTGTTACAGGGCTTCAGTCCATAGCCTCCAGGGAACTAAAGTTGTTACAAGGCTGCAACCCACAGTTTCCAGGGAACCCAAGTTGTTACAAAGTTTCAACCTACAGCCTCCATGGATCCTGAGAACCAATCCCCAACATGTACACATACATACAGTATACATCACAACACATACACCCACGTACAATGTACAAAACAACACTTACACCTACACACGGTGTAAAATACAATGCACACATGTCACAATACAATGACTACACAAACACATGACACAGTACCACATGTACACAACAAAATGTGTACATAGCAGTAGTATTGCACATCCAGAGACCATGTCATCTCTATCAAGAAACCTTGCCTTTCTCACGCCTTACTGCGTACATCCACAACCTAAGTCCCAAGTTTGTGGCTCTTTCCACTATCCATGTTTGTCCCAGCATACCACAAATCACACTGCTTACATTCTGCTAGTGTATCTTTCAACATTTCCTACCCATAACATAAACATAGTTATAAGCACATAATATCAAAATCATGTCCACATGATCCTAACCTCATAGCTCTTCCAGCGCTACTCGTCCTACTTGATTCCTCATAAACAAGAACATTTTCATGCCATTCACCTACATAAAGCAATCATTCTTCCACAAGAATGATCCCTGACGACCATGTCAGACAATAACACACACACACACAAATATATCTAAACATTAGCATAATCATGGTCACAACACCTCATAAGGTCACGGTTAAGAGAACTCCCTTTATCTGTGCACAACATGTACAACATTAAGAACAACAATTCCCAACATAGCCAAAGCATCTAATACCTCAAATCCATTTACTTTACCTTTCATGATTACCTTTCTTATGACTATCCTACCACCGTTCATTTACCCTAATGGACCCAACCAACCCAACTAGTTGTCATATTTTTTCCTTCAGATACATTTTATTTATGCATTGGTCTTCATCTGAGTCTAACATTACTTGTTGGGTTACACTCAACTCTCCCCAAGCTCCATTAACTTTCCTCTTTTCCTAACCAAGTCCAAAGACCCTTAAAACATAAAAGACAAAAACAAGAAGAAAACCATGGAAAACCAAACAACAATACAAAAACACAAACAAAGTGGCATGGCCATGCACCAATCATAGTCAAAACTACAAATCAAACACAAATAAATCGCAAAACACAGAAAGCACAAAACTCTCAACAAAGACCATGACTCGACCCCCATGGTTCCCAATGCTTCCAAAGGAAAGTTCAACCCAACCCTTCTTCAAGATCTATGGCAATCTCTTTTTCCTTGCAATTCCTGCATCATACTGCCATAAACAAACAATTGTCAGTGCATAAATAAATATAACAATACACCAGTTACCTTGCCCTGTTGTACTTAGCCCGTTAGTTTGCAAATGAAACCCTAGACATATCATCTCTAAGGGATTCAAATTCCTTGGACAAATCCATCCATAATTGGAAACCAGATGTTATGCATGTATTTGATCAATCATCTTCCATGTAGCTTCTATTGTAGCATTTTTTGGTTTTGGTAAGTTAGAATCAATTAGCCAAAAAATGAAAATATATTTCAAAAAATGTTAAGCTAGGATATGGACAAAAGAATATTGAATAAAAAAAAAATGTTAGGAAATATTTGATAAATATGTCCATATCAAATAAAATGTTAGAATAGATCCCTAAAAAATGAAGGAAAAAATAAAATGTTAGGTTAGAAAGAAAAGAAAAAACAATAAACTATGAAAGTGTTGCAAGTCTAAATGCCACTACTTTAGTCTAGTTTACTTCTGCAAATAAAAGTTGTGTGCAATTTGTTTAAAATGCCACACTTGTTTATACAATACAGTTATACAGTTTAATCATGACTGGATTTGTATTAAATTTTTGTTAATAGGTAGCAATAGGTAGCAAATAAAATTGGCCCAACAGTTTAAACTGAGCCAATGGAGGAAACAAGGGATAGAGGTAGATTAGGCATAAAAAGGAAATGTTGAGTTGCTAGCTTAAATGCACTCTTAAGAAAATAAGTGAAAATTTTAGGAGTAAAATGGGTAGGTAGTGGTAGACATGTGAAATGTAATTAGAGCATCAAATGTTTTTATACCAAGCTGTAACATTGGAAAAACTTACATTCGATCATGGGTTTCAATTAACCTAAAGTTTTAAAGTTGAAATGTTGTTTCATAAATATTTCCATTCATCCATTTATTGCCATAACCCGTAGTTGTCACATCCGCCCTTAGATTCATGACCCCACCATCACTTCCGCTTATGTGTTAAATACCCCCCACCTCACCTTTCATCCCGCATGTGCACCCAAGCTCTGATGGCCCACGTTCCTCCTTAGCCCTCATTCACCATCCGAACTTTATCGGCCCAGGGGGAGGAGTGGCGGGGGAGGGGGGTCCGAAATGGGCAATTTCCCATACCGTCAACATAAACAACCTTTTCCGCTTTTTAGTGTTTCGAGACTTAAAATCCCGAAACTACTTACCTTCTCACCTTACCCCAGAATGCGGTATATCAAGTGACTGTTTAACACCACTCCACGTCATGCTCCACCTCATTCCTACCGTCCAATCAACTGTTTCCTATCCATTATCCATTCAATTCCGCTCCCGTGAATTTATGATTCAAAGACTCGTTAATTAATCTTGTTGGATTATTAATGCAAAACTCAAACATTCATTGCCACCCCTGCTCCAACTTTTCCATTATAAACCCTGTTAATTCATGAAAATGGTTACACAGTCCATTTCTGTAACCAGAGTTGATCATTAGAGGTTTCTTCGCCATAGTTCGACTATTGTCCGACATTAAGCAGTTACTTTTCCTATTCAGGAAACTGACATTCAGGTCCACTTGCTCGTTTTACAGTTATATTGTTTTGACTATAGTCTATAATTACTCTGTTTCGGGCCTATTTATGTCATTTTCAGTCTGCAATTTGTTTGACAAAATGCCTCCCAAGGGAAAAGAACTTGTATAAGTCCCAAATCCTCTAATTCATCCACAAGTTGACTTCCATCATACCCCATTAGTCGACAGAGATTGTAAAATCATTTAGACTTCTTCTCAATTTGATTTATATGAAATCTCTTGTTGGATGGAAGATCAGCTAATTGACCAGACATATGAGATAGGGCTCTAGGGCTCCCAACTCCCTCACCATATTTTTCCTCAAATACACAGAGCTTCTGAATTTGTGAGGAAATGTCATGAATCATATGATCCCAATCAAAGAGCAATTATTTCACCCATAGGAGAAATCATTTGCTTAATCAATTCTGATTCCATCGAAAAAATGTTGCAAGCTCTTGCTACTACACCAACCCATACTTTTCCCCATGAAAACCTGATAGAAGCCTATCAAAAACTAGACTTTACTAAAAGATCCTAGACCCTTGAACTCTTTCTAGCTATTGATAGTCCTCTGCCTAAAAGAAACCCTCCTTATGATTCATCCATTTTCCCTGATAGAACCAAGCAAATCACCTTTGTTTTGTCCTATTTTCTTGGTTACAACTCTGATCAAAATGTTAATGAAGCCATCCTTGGTTTCTTGCCTATCTTTTCTGTCGTTTCTAAACCCACTGTCATTTATGATTTCAGTCAATTCCTAGCTGAAGCAATACATGACAATTTGTCAAATTTAATACTGAAGAAGTATTCAAGTATGCTTCAGTACTTGTTTACCTTTTTATATATTTTCAGGGAGACAAATTCCCATTTTATTTACAGAAGCTAGATGAGGAAGGAAATCAACAATCAGTGATATTCTAGACTTTAATGGGGATGAAGGAGAAAGAAGAATTTACATATAAATAGTTCATAGAACTGTTCTTCATCCAACTATCAGTCTTATGAGCAGCACTCTAGTATCAAGGATCAGAGAGGAGATTGTCAAAATATTGCAGTTGGTTGATCAAGCTGCAACAAGGGATTGGTATTGCTACCAAAATTATATGGAAATCAGGGTTTATGGTTGTAAGCTTCCACCCTACAAACTGCCTCAAGTACCCGCCTATCAGAATCTTTGCACTGGAATATATAAGGCAGAGGTTAAATGCAAATGAAGTGCACTTTGTGGCTACAAAGAAGAAATCACAATTCAAGCTGAAATCCCAAGTTGGTCGAATCATTTGTAACACTATGGCAGCAGGAGAAGAAGCAGACAAATTACTAAAGGAGATGAAATTTGGTCTGAGCTTCACTTGGTCTTATGACCCAATGGGAATAGTTTCCAAGCTCAGGATGGAGAACAAATTTACAACATATCATCACATAACCAGGCCTGAGATAGAACAATATAAAAATCAGTTGGAATGGCCAGATAACATCCTCCAAGAGACTGAAGAGCAGACAATTTCTACATCAAACGTGCAAACTCCACTTGCACAGGAAAAGGCTTCCAAGAGAGGGAGGGAAGAACAGTCATCCCCTACAACTGAAGCATCAAGCTAGGTTTTTAGGATTGCGCACAGAAAGAAGAGGCCTAGAATCTCTATGATTGTAGGTGCAACACACGAGTCTTTGGAAACCACATTTGATGGAATTAGAGAGACTATGCTCCATACACAGTTGAGTGCACAGTCTACACAGTCCCCAACTCATTCCATTACTTCTCAGGAACAACAAATAACCCAGACCAGTGGAAGCACTCAGAAGGACAAGGAGGAAGACATATTTCATGTTTTCAGTGAGATCAAAAAGAAGAATGAAGAGTTGAAGTTGAACACCTACACACAGTTTTGGAAGCATTCCTCCAGTTATCAGGCCAGGCTTCTTTCAGTCTTTGACTCTGAGAAGGGTAAAATGCAGCTATCTTATTTGCATGCGCAATTTCCACAGCCTAGGACTGTTGCTCAATATCAAAAGCATACCTCTTTTGAGTTCAATGTGAAGGATGTGCATCCAATTGATCAAATTGAGATGCACAAAAAACTTGGGCAGATGGTTGCTTCAACTTTGAAAAACACTACCATGAGCTTGTCAAAAATGTAGGTTACCTTGCCCAACACTCAGTCATGGCTTAAGTTGGAGAAAATCTTCTCATTAGCAAAGGATACCAAGATTCAATCCTTGGAGAATCTAGTGCTAAAAATGGGATATGATCCCTCAAACAGAGACACTGGGAAGAATTGACAGATTTACTCAACCAGAAGGTAATCTAACAGCATTCAGTTTTTGGAGGAACAGTCAGCTAGCTTCAACAATTTTCAATTTTTCCAGCGAAAGTCATCAACACCTCAGCACCAAAATAGTGCCAGATCAACTAGCAATTTTTATTTTTATTTTGTAAAAATCTATTTTTGTAAAAGCAGTTTATGATGTTTTCTCAGTTCTACTGTTGTATAAATAACTCTCTTCACGAGTTATTAAGGGTTGAACCCTTGAAGAAACACTTTGAAGCTTCAAATGTACTTGGATTTTCCACATCATTAATATAAAAGCAAAGGATTCTGAATTCTGATTTACACAGTTTTTTGTTTCCTGTAAGTTTTTCTAGTGTTATTTATTATGTTTTTCTTCATATTCTTATATCTTACAGAGATAATTAGGTAGGAATAATTGGGTTTCAATCTATTCCTATAAGCTTCTAAAGTGATAATTTGTAAAGAGAATGAATTAATGAACTGTTTGTTTAATTAATTCCCTCTAAATCAATAAATCATCAGCATCTTTTGTAAGCTTAAGCATATTATGTTAAACCTTTTGAACATAGTTTAAAGGTTTTCATACTTATGATTATTTAATTTTCAATCTGAAGACTGTGATAATCATATCATTTCCCTGTTTCTGCTCACCACCATCTTATAAGCTAAAATCACTGTGTGAATTTTAATAGTAGCCCTATGTTTACATATTAATATTATTCAAAAGGTTAAGCCTCACTTTTTTAAATCTACCTCCTACATTGGTCCTCCACATTAAAACAAAACCCCCAAAACAATTATCTTAGATGCCCTGGAATGATAGCTGACCATTATCATCTCAGATATACAACATCAATCTGGTGATGTCGCTGGGGATCGAATTTCATTAAGTTTTTCCTAGGACAACGATATTAATCATATTCCTTTAAGGTGACTAAATGTTTAGCTAGGTCAAAATCCTTCACCTGGCGACTCCACTACGCCTAACTAGCACCTTTGAAGCACACAAGATCCCATTCTGAGTCTGACAAAGTTAATCCTCTGTCAAATCCAGAGAAACTTTTGAAACGGACCAGTTCCAAAAGAAGACATCAACCATCTTCTTCCACTTCAGCATTTCAGTCTGAAGATACTATACATTTTGATCCCTATAGTAACATTCCATCTTATCCAGATACCACTCATTTATCACCTAGGGTTGTTGAATTGTTAGATAGGGGAGTTGATTTAAAATCATCTTTCCTTATTCATTCTCTTGAATCTCATCTAGAACCCCCACTTCCACCGAGATCTCCTAAATCTAAGTCTGACCTGGGTGTTCACTTACCTGAATACAAACCTACAGATTTTATTTCCCCCACCACTTATTCATTTCATTCCACTTTTGAACAACCTGAATCTTCTACCTCTAGACAACTTGAAGGGACCTTTTATGTATATTCAAATCCATTTTTTGAAACAAAAGAGGATATTCAATCTCAAGTCCACAAGCTGGTAATTAAAACTCCTCTAAAATCATTTAGGAAGTCTCCACCTTCTTTCTCTCCTCGTAATTCACCTACACATAGTATTTCACCCCCTCTTTCACCATCTTCCTCTTATTTATCACCATCTTCCTCTTATTTATCGTCATCCTCTCAAACATCTCACATATCATCTTCTACTATGGCCTTCTAACCCATTGTACAAGCAAGATATGCAGATTTAGTTTTACCACAAGTCCTTCTGAAGACCATCTTCAATCATTCCTAGACTTTGCAGACAACATGAACATAGAACAAGAGAATGTTTACATGAGGTTGTTTGTTCAATATCTTGAAGGAAATGTAAGAACTTGGTTTAGGCAGTTCCCTGCAAATTCCATTAGAAACTGGGAAGAACTAACACATATATTTAATAATCAATGGGGAGTGAATAAATATGCTCTTTACTTTTTAAATGAGTTTGATGAACTTAAAAGAAAGTATGGGGAACTTGTCTTTGATTTTATCAAAAGGTTCAATAAACTTTACCATAAGATGCCTGTTGATTGTAAACCCCCTGTAGCAGCAGCCAAATCAAGATTTTCAAAATATTTTGAAGATGTTTTTGTTGTTATGTTAAGAGAAAGAACTTCAAGAACTCTTGAAGATATGAAAACTAATGCTATAGAGGTAGAAGCAATAGAGCTGCTTTAGCCACTTTAAAGGCTAAAGAGGAAAAGACACAGAGAAAACTTAAAACTAGTCAAGAGATCTCTACTTCCTCTATTTAAATATTCTAAAATAGATGAAATAACTTCACTTCTTAGAAATCTGTCTAATAGGATTTCCAAGATTAAGGCTCAACCTAGAACAATTCAACAAACAGTTACTAGACCCCAAAATCAAAATCAGGGTCAGTATAAAAGAAATCCACAATTACAAATTCTTCAGAGACCTGGTAATGATCAACAGGTTCCAACTCCTTTACTAATAGATGATCAACAGCTTGATGACAATACTATGACTATCACTGAATGCATTAATAATGTGGACACTTCTCCTGATCAGATTGTTATTATTCCCCTCTCAAAACAAAAACAAGTTCAAGAAGATCAAGAATCCTCATAGGTTTCCAAATACCATGCCTTCTCTGAATTCCTAATTGTAGAGTTGAACAAAAGATATGACCTTAGGCCTAGACATGGCCCTGGAAGACCTCCTAAGGAACCTCCAATAATTGAACCCCGTACCAAAGCTGTTGAAACTCAAACAACTATTATTCAACCATTAAATCAGTCAATTGATAGTACTCAAAATGAAAAGAATATTTTGACTACATTTAATGTTGAAAAGGAGTTAGAAAGAGTTAAAATACCAATTCCACTTTCAGAACTTTCCAAAAACCCTATGTATAAAAATCAAGTCTCCAAATGGATACAAAACACCTTGGTTGATAGTGAAAGTGACATTATTAGTCTTCAAGACGAAAAACCACCAGTTGTCTTTGGTCCTAGTTCAGATATGATCGATGAAATAGTGCCTCCTTTCTATGTAAATCTTAAGACAAATGATTCCATGTTATACAATTGTATGCTTGATTCTGGAGCATCACATAACCTCATGCCAAAAACTATCATGGGCCATTTAAAACTTGACATAACTAGATCTTATCATGATTTGTACACTTTTGATTCCAAAAGGGTGCCTTGCTTAGGATTGATTAAGGATTTAGTAGTCACCCTTGCCCAAATTCTAGTGAAAAGTGTATTGCTTGACATAATTGTGACATATATCCCTCCCAAATTTGGAATGCTCCTTTCTAGGTCTTGTTGTGCCAAATTAGGGGGAAATCTTCATATGGACATGTCTTATGCCATTATTCCTGTTTATGCGGGAGAGTAACTAAGGTTATATAGAGGGGTGAGATTTGTGCAAACTATTTACAAAACAGACCAACCAAGGAACCATCCCATTTATGCAATTGATCAAGATTTTGGTTTTTTTCAACTATCTTCAAACCAAACACATGCAACTCAAATAAAAATTGAAGATGTAGTTGAAAGTCCTGTACCAAATCAAACCAATGTATGGAAACTATTATTTGATGTTTCTTGTACAAAAGATGGAGCAGGAGCTGGGGAAGTTTTAATCTCACCAGAAAAAAAGAAAATATTACCCAATCATGCAAACTCAACTTCGAAGTTACAAATAATGTGGCTGAATATGAAGCTTTCCTTTTAGGACTGCAATTAGCCAAAATCTTAAAGGTTCAAAACTTAAGTGTTTTTACTGACTTGGAAATTATTTTCAAACAAGTAAGAAATATTTTCTAGAACAGGTATCCTAGGCTTAGGTCTTACCGAAATGAAGTTTGGGATTCAGTTGATAATTTCTTTAATGCTTTTAATTTGAATTATATTCCAAGAGATCAGAATATTCATGCAGATTCCTCAGTTGTTTCTGCTAGTTCATTTGAAATTCCTGATCAAACTAATGTACTCTATCAAATACAAGTCAACTATAGACCATCCATCCCAGATAATCTCAAATACTCACAAATATTTGAAGATGATGAACAAATAAAATCTTTTTTGCAGGTTATAGATGAATTTTTAGTTCTACAAATCGATGAAGATAGAACAGAAGTAAAAGAAAACATAAACGATAATGATAATGATAATTCAATTCTTAATTAAAAAATTGTTGAACATGATATCATTCAATTATCTAACAATTTAATTCTAAAAGGTCTAATTCCTTTAGAGAAGTTGTTTGATCAAAATGATGTCATAAGAAACCCACAGTCAATTTCTTCACCAGATAACATAGAGGAAATTAACAGAACAAATGATGATATTAAAAACATCAAAATTTGTGCATCTCTAGAACCTAAAATCAAAACTCAATACCTTAAGTTACTTGAAAATTACAAAGATGTTTTTGCATGGACTTACGCTTATCTAAAGACTTATGACACTTCATTATCTAAAGACTTATGACACTTCATTGATATAGCATAAGATTCTTTTAAAACCAGAAGCAAAACCTTATCAACAGAAACATAGGAGGATTAATCTTATTCTTCTACCAACTATGGAAAAGGAAATTAAGAAAAATCTAGATGCCCAGATCATTTTTTCTCTTAGGTATTCTAATTGGGTTGATAATTTAGTTCTTGTTAGAAAGAAGAATGGAGAAATCAGACTATGTGTGGACTTTAGAGATTTGAACAAATCATCACTAAAAGATAACTATCCTTTACCCAAAATGGATCAGTTACTTCAGATGGTTTCAGGAGCACAAAGACTTTCTATGCTTAATGGTTTTTCAGGTTATAATCAGGTAAATATTGATCCAGCAGACAGAGAGAAGACAACCTTTACTACACCCTGAGGTACATTTATGTACCCTAGAATGCCCTTTGGATTATCTAATGCTGGAGCAACATTTCAGAGAGCTATGGACATAGATTTTGTGGGCTAGGTAAATAAATTTGTAGTCATTTATCTTGATGAGATAACTGTTTTTTATAATTCTGATCAGAAACATCTTAAGCATTTGAGGAAGGTTTTTGACAGGTGTAGGAAATTCGGGATATCACTAAATCCCAAAAATTCTACGTTTGCTATCAAAGAAGGAAAACAGTTGGGCCACATAATCTCAAAGGAATGAGTGGTTATTGATCCCAAACGTGTATATGCCATTAAAACATTGTCCCTACCTAGAAATAAGAAGGAGATTCAAGCTTTTCTAGGCAATATTATTTTTTTAAGGAGATTCATCCCTAATTATGTTGAAAGCGTAAAAGACATAATTGATATGCTTTGAAAGGACCATGAAGTTAAATGGACTATCTCTTCAAGATATGCATTTGATCAGATCAAGAAGGCTATCTCTGAAGCTCCAACATTGGCCAATCCTGATTATACCAAACCATTCAGTATCTTTTTCTTTGCCTTAGAAACAACCCTTGTTGTTGTTTTATTACAAAAGAATGAAGATTCTCATGACCATCCCATAGCCTTTTTCAGTAAGGTTATGAGAAATGTCTAGCTTAAGTATGACATAATTGACAAGAAAGTTGATGCCCTTATTCAAGCCCTGAAATCATTCAGAATGTATGTCTTACATTCACCCATTATTGCTTATGTCCCTAACAGTGTTGTGAAGATTGTTTTAACCCAGCCTGAATCAGATGGGAAGATAAGTAGATGGATGATCTAGCTGGATGTTGGTGGCCACTCACCTATCCCACTTGGACCCCCACAATTGTCTCTTTCAGTTTTTTAGTTTCCGTAATTGTAGCACAATTTACTATTTTTAGCAGTTTTTCGGGTCTTGAACTTTCGGAGCCGTTTTGAGGCCCTAAACGACGTTTTTTGGGAAATTTGGAAGCAACATGGGTCCATGGACCATTGTTTCTCTTTCCAAAGTTGTAGTGCTCGGACAGATCTTTCTAACGAGCTATTGTACGCGTCAAACGAAGATCGGGTGCCAAAGTTACGACCCCAGGAAGATGATGTGCCAACTTACCCAAAACGGGGCCCACAATTTGGCATTTCATCTTCTAGGGTTAGGTTTTGGAATGTTAAGGGTTTTTCATTGGTTCTCAACCATAAATAGGCCTTTGAGCCTCATTGTAACAGAGTTTAGAGGCATGTAGCCGCCACATCTCTTCTCAGAGATAAGCTACCATCGCCCTAGCTGGTTTATTTCCATTTCTGTTTGTAAGCATATTTTAGTAGTTTACAGTAATGAAATGAAGTATTATTTCCGCTGCATCTTTCTGTATATGGTTATCTCTGTATTTTGTTGCATTCTTGTTAAATCTGGATCAGTGGTATCAAAGCGGTCTACATTTTCTTTGTTTTTCTTTGCATGTCCCCAATGAGGTCGGGATATAAGGATTTAGGGCTTGAACTGGTCGAACCTTTGCAAGACCAACCCTGCAAACCCTGACGGCCTCCCATGGCATATGAGAAGAAAGACAAGGGGGCAGGAGATCCTATCAAAATATTGCTCGAAAAAGACCTCGAGCGACAAAGGAACGCGATGATGGACAATTTTGCGCAGATCCTTCAGCGGCTACCCAGAGGCGACGCATCGACTTCCAACAGCGACTCTGGAAATGCCACACCGTTTAAGGTACAAGTTAATTTTGAAATCCCCATCTTCGAGGGTCAAATAGACGCAGATGTCATAGATAAATGGTTAAATCTGCTAGATGGGTATTTTTCTGTTCATGAATTTTCGAGTTGGGAAAAGATTGTTTTCACTCTTCTCAAAGTAGCCCCCCACGTCAAGGACTAATGGGAAACCTACTACGAGCAGAAGAATGAAAACACAGGCTTACTATTTTCAGTCGCACCCACTTGGGATTCATTCTGGGATGCCATCAAAGAGCAGTACTACCCTATCAAAAGCTATGAGGACAAATACATAAAGTGGACCATGTTGTGGCAGGGAAGGGACCAAGATGTGCCAAAGTTCACAAACATTTTTCATACCCTTCTCACACAGTTGGGTATCAAAGATTCTGATCTGCATCTGGTACTCAAATACCGCGGCTGCCTACACAAATACATGTAGGAAGAGATGGAGTTCATGAACATCTCCTCACTCGGCACAGTGTACCGATACGCTGTCAAAATCGAGCAAAAGTTCAAACAGAAGAAGCGAGACTTTGGATCTGTAAATTCGAAGCCCAAAGGACAAAGCCAAGGCAGGGTGACCCAAGACAACCCGTCGAAGCCACAAGAAAAGAACAACACCACGAAGCCGAAGAAGGACACAGGAAAGTGGTGTGAATTCCACAAGAGTCCCACTCATAATACAAGTGAGTGTCAGACCAAGCAGTCGTTGGTGGCCAAGTTGAAGGCTTCTGAATCAGATGCATGTTCTGACCCTGAGCCAGAACCTGACAAGGGGAATGGCAAAGGGAAGCAGATCATTGATGTGGATCCTAGTGCCACTATTTCCACCGCCAAGATCTAAAAAAATGAACCCGAAGATCCAGAGGAAGGGGAATGTCTTTTCCACTCACAGATGTGGGCGAAGGGTTTGTTTCTGCAATTCATTGTCGACAGTGGCAGCCAAAAGAACCTCATTTCAGCAGAGGTCGTGAAGCGGTTGGGCCTACCAACTACACCACACTCGTAGCTGTACAGTATCGGGTGGCTTCACAAAGGACGAGATCTCAAATTTCGCCAGCAGTGTCACCTTCCCTACAGCATCAAGCCCTTCATAGACGAGGTATTGTGTGATGTTACACCTCTGGATGTTTGTGATGTATTATTAGGCCAGCCAAACTTGTGGAGGCAACGTGTTGTGTGTGAGTCAAGGCCTCGTGCTATGTGTGAGTCAAGGCCTCGTGCTGCCATTATTTCTTTGGGTAATTCATTATACAGGATACCGGAGGTAGGCCCACCTACGGCTACCTCTTTGATCACTGTTAAGAAAGGTAGCAAGCTCATCTCCCAAACTAGGAAATTCATCTATCTGGTTCGCTCCCAAAGGGGAAGATCGTTGCTACATCCATGACCCCCACGAAGGGTTTCTCCACGTAGCAGCAACAACAAAGGGATACGGTCATGACAGAACACAAGAACAGCTTCTCCTCACCCACAGTGGTACCACACAAGTTTCAGGTGGGTGACAAAGTTTGGTTACATCTGTAGAAAGAACACCTTACAAGAGCCCATCAGAAGCTCAAACCACTCCGACATGGTACTTACAGCAGTACCAAGGCTGTGGGGAACAATGCTTTGGAGCACAACATTCCTCCATTCCTTCGCTTGCACCGAATGTTCAATGTGGACCGTCATCGACCATGCTTCCCACCATTACTGGACACATCAGAGATTGCAGAACAAGTTCAGCAGATGGAGG
>APFE031174348.1:0-70924 GCA_000404065.3 Pinus taeda | reverse complement strand
AGAGGTATGGATTGGTAAGAAACCCTCTCTTTCACATCTAAGGGCATTTGGATGTGATGCATATTGATCTAGGCTTAAACAGGAACATAACAAATTACAGAGATAACCATATACACAAAGATGCAGTGGAAATAATGCTTCATTTCATTAATGGAAAATACCGAAATATGCTTACAACCAGAAATGGAAGTGAACCAGCTAGGGTGATGGTAGCTTATCTCTGAAAAGAGATGTGGCGGCTACATGCCTCTGAACTATTCTGAATTGTGTTACAATGAGGCTTGAAGTCCTATTTATTGTTGAGAAACAATGGAAAACCCTTCACATTCCAAAACCTAACCCTAGAAGATGAAACGCCAAATTGTGGGCCTTGTTTTGGGTAAATTGGTACATCAATTTCCCGGGGTCGTAACTTTGGCATACGATCTCTGTTTGACGCGTATGATAGCTCGTTAGAAAGATCTGCCCAAGAACTACCACTCTGGGAAGGACAACATCGGTCCATGGACACATGTTGCCCCCAAATTTCCCAAAAAATGTCGTTTAGGGCCTCAAAATGGCTTCGGAAGTTGAGGACCCGAAAAAACTGCTAAAAATAGTAAATTGTGCTACAATTACGGAAACTGAAAAACTGAAAGAGATAGTTGTGGGGGTCCAAATGGGATAGGTGGGTGGCCACCAACATCCACCTAGATTAGCTGGCTCATGATGAGACCTCCTGTTCCAAGAACTCTTTATTTTTTGTTTTGATGTGCCTCTTGGACCATATCCTTGGTGTGGTGGCCATAGTGGGAATGCCACTTCACTTTCTTCCTTATGATCATGGTAGGCTAGCTCTTGATGAGACCCCCTATCCTGCATTTGACAATTCATATAAACATCAATTTTTTTTTTCATAGAGTACTTTCCTATTTATACACAAAGGGTGGTTCAACACTCCTTAAGAGTAGGAATGGTGGAAGAAGTCTTAACATCTCAATAGAAACACATAGACACTTTGTTTTTATTCCTTAATAATAATCAAAGAAGATTATGAGAATTTAAAAGGAACCAACATGATAAAGATAACCAATCATATCAGTATTAGTAGAATAATGACAACAAAAATAATGGATAAATATGTCCTTCCCTCTTTCCTCTTACCAATTCAAAGCAATTTCTTGTAAAAATAGCGATTTTACTGATTTCAGTATGCTGTCGTTTTGTATCCATTGCATAAGTGTATAGCTATGTTCCAAAAGACTTGAAACATCGGGAACAATAGACATATTTAAATTGGAACAACGAGGAGAACAAGCATAAGTAAAAGGAATACGAGAATGTTGTCATTTAAAAAAGGAAGAGCAAAAGAATACAAGTGTTGTTCCTTTGAAAAAGGAACAACAAAAAAAAAGAAAAAAAATGCAAGTGCCATTCCTTTGGAAAAAGGAACAGCAACAACCGAAAGTGTTGTTCTTTTGGAAAAGGAATAACAAAAAACGCAAATGACGTTCCTTTGGAAAAGGAACAGCAAAAAACGCAAATGTCGTTCCTTTGAAAAAGGAACAACAAAAATTGAGCATGATGTTCCTTTGGAACAACAGAAAACGTAGATGTCGTTCCTTTGGAAAAGGAACAACAAAAATCAAAAGCGATGTTCCTTTGGAAAAGGAACAATAGAAAATGCAGATGTCGTTCCTTTGGAAAAGGAACAACAACAATCAAAAGTGATGTTCCTTTGGAAAAGGAAAAGCAGAAAACACAAATGTCATTCCTTTGGAAAATGAACAACAAAATGAAGGTGAAAAAGGAACAACAAAATGAACGACTGACCCAAAAGGTGTTGTTCCTTTGGAAAAGGAACAACAAAACGAGAATGTTGTCCCTTTGGAAAAGCAATGGCATAAACAACCACAGTGCACACGAATGCTGTCCATTCCGAAAAGGAACATCAAAAATGATAGTGTCGTGCCTCTTGAAAAAAGGAACAACAGAAAAAATGCAAGTGGTTTTCTTTTGAAAAAAAGGAACAACGAAAACGATAAAATTGTTGCTGCTTCGAAAAGGAACAACAAAGTGGTAATACACAAATATGTATAGAAAATGATTTAAAGAAATTATATACAAAGTGTAAAAACAAGTGAATCACTTAATGAATCACAGGTGAGGAAGATTTCTCCTCCTCCAAAATTTGCATGTCGGAGTCTTTGCGTAGTTACTGATAGAAGGACTCTCGGGTAAGTGGTTTATGATATAATCGAACTCGGTGGCTGTTTGCCTTGAAGGTATATCTAGATCCGTCAATGGTGGTTAGAGTAAGGTTGCCATTATCATGTACCTTCTGGATTTCATATGGCCCCAGCCAACGAGTCTGAAGTTTTCCGAGAAAATCCTGAAACCTAGAGTCGTACAAAAGTGCCCAGTCTCCTTCACGGAAGACTTTATTTTTAATGAGAACATCATGACATTTAGCTCGCTTCTATTGAATTAATGCAGTGTTTTGGAGGGTAGAGAGCCTAATTTCATCTAGCTCAGTGATCTGCTGTAATCTATTAATCTTGCCTCGTTTAGATCTAAGATGACTTCTTGTGCTATTCGTAGTGTTTGGATTTCAAATTCTATGGGAAAAATGGGTTCCTTTCCAAACACCAATCGGTATGGTGAATATCCAGTAGTGCTTCTCCATGTTGTTCTGTAAGCCCACAAGGCTTCTGGTAGTCTTGCAGCCCAATCACATCTATGTGACACAATGGTTTTTGTTAGGATTGCTTCTATTATTTTATTGCTGCTTTCTACTTGACCATTTTCCTGTGGGTGATATGGAGAGGTAATTTTGCGTTGGATATGATAATTTTTGAGTGTTGCAGCAATCTTATTACCAGCAAACTGTGGTCCACCGTTTGTAATTATATCTCTTGGAAGCCCATAGCGCACAAATATATGGAACAGGAACTGTATGACAGAATCCTCTGTAGCTCTCGGCAATGCCTCTGCTTCAACCCATTTGGTGACATATTCTATTGCCACCAAAATATATGTTTTCTGGTTCGAGGATGGGTTAATTGGTCCAACGAAATTGAGGGCCCATCGCTCGAATGGTTCAATAACTGGCTGTGGGTTCAGGGGCATTTCATCAGACTGACCAGGGCGTCCTGCTCTCTGGCAACTGTCACAGGCTGGCATCTTTTAAAATTGTGGGCCAATAATACCCTGTTTGCAGGACCTTATGCCCGTTCTACGATCGGCGAAATGTCCGCCACATGGTCCGTCATGACAGGCTTTTAAAATATCAAAATTTCATCCTCGCAGATGCATCTCCTGATGTGCATATCTGTCCCTGTATGGAACAGGTAGCCCCCAATCCAAGAAAATCGAGCACTTCGTTGGACAATCTGTTTTCGTTCATTGGGGGTTAGATGTTTCGGTAATTTACCTACTGCTAAGTAATTCGCAACATCAACATACCAGGGTGTTTTAACAGTGACAACAAACAAATGCTCGTTTGGAAATTGATCTTCAACTATTGCTATGTCCACTGGTTTTGGCATTCACGAGAGAAAGTCAGCTACAATATTTTCTTTCCTAGGTCGGTCCTTGATTGTAATATCAAATTCCTGCAATAAAATAAACCATCTAGTTATTCTGCCATTTGTGATTGGTTTATTTGCTAAATATTTTATGGCCGAGTGATCTGTATACAAGATAACAAAATATCTAGTAATGTAATGCCTGAACTTATTGACAGCATGTATTACAACTAGAAATTCCTTTTCAGTAACAGTATAATTCAATTCAGCAAGGGATAAATTTTTCTTAATATAATAAATTGCATATGGTTTTTTGTCTTCTTCCTGCCCATGGACTGCTCCAATAGTTGTATCTGAGGCATATGATGAAATTTGAAATGGCAAGTCCCAATTTGGTCCTCGAAGGACCTGGGCTGTGGACACGAGCTTCTTCAGATCCTGAAAGGCATGTTCACATTTATCTGTCCAAAGAAAGTCAACATTACCTGTCAGTGCATATAGAGGAGCAGCAATATGTGAAAAATGTTCTATAAACCTTCTATAATAACTAGAAAATCCAAGAAAACTGCGTACCTCTATTTGAGTGGTAGGAGTGGGAATTAGCAAAATTATTTGGATTTTAGCTGGGTTTACCTGTATGCCAGCTGCTGAGATATAGTGGCCTAGAATAAGTCCTTCAGTCATCATCATATAACATTTTTCATGGCTCAAACAAAGCCTGGTGGCAATGCAGTGCTGCAGGACTTTCTCCAGTGTGTCTAATGCTGGGTCAAAATCATCTTCGTATGGTGAAAAGTCATCCATGTATACTTCGAGCCCTTCATTTATTAAGTCCGAAAAGATACTAAGGATAGCCCTTTGAAATGTGGCGGGAGCGTTGCATAAGCCAAAAGGTAGAACTCTGTAGGTAAATGTTCCCCAAGGAAAAGTAAAAGTGGTTTTGTCTAGGTCTTCAAGGGCAATCTGAATCTGGTTGTATCCACTGAAGCCATATAACGAAAAAAAGAATTTTCTTCCTGCCAAAGTGTCTAATACCTGGTCATGAATGGAAGGGGAAAGTGGTCTTTTTGTGTTGCTTTATTTAGCTCTCTATGATCTACACAAATCCTCCACTTTCCATTTTTCTTTGGTACCACCACAAGTGGAGAGACCCATTTATTATCGGAGATAGGGTAGATGAAGTTGAAATCTAAGAGTTTTTGAAGTTCAGCTTTTACAACATCTTTTAGATGAGGATTAAGTCTCCTTTGTGGTTGACGAATAGGTCTCGCATCCTTCTCTATGTAAATGTGGTGTGTACATAACTGAGGATCAATTCCTTTCATATCAGGGCAGTCCCATGCAAATGCTTCTTTATATTTCCTCAATAGTTGGATGAGCTTCTCTTCTTGTTCGGAAGTCAGGTTGGCATTAATGTTTAAAGTCTTTCCTAACTCAATTTCTACAATTTTTCTATTTGAAACAGAAGTAGTGGGTATTGTTTGCTCATGTGTATATTTAAGAGGATATTCTTCTAATTCATTATCCAATGCTGCTTCTATCATGTGACATTGTATGTGGCATCTAGTTTTAGCTTGGCTAATAAAATTGTTAATGGCATCATCTTCTATTTGGTCTTTGAAATCAAGTGCCTCTTTTATAGTTAATGGAGATCTAATATTTTCGGTGAGGTATGATACAAGATGCTTGTTAGTTCTTATTATTGTGACACTTGGTTGCGCTGGAGGGTATAAAGCTAGGTTCTTGATATTTTCCCCTCTAGTTATGGTCAGATTGCCTTGTCGGCAGCCAATATAAGCATCGACAATTGCAAGCCAAGGTCTGCCTAAAATCAATGGATGTCCATCAAGTCGTTTTTTGGGGTTTATTATCAGAAAGTCGGCCGGATACTCCGAGGAGTCAACGGATACCATGACATCATGTAGTATGCCCTCTGGCCTAACCATGGATCGGTCAGCCAATTCTAATAAAGTAGAGGTCGGTTCTACTGATGTAATGCCCAGTTTTTGGCAAGTGGTAGTTGTTAAGATATTGATTGTAGCTCCTAGATCAACTAAGGCATTTGAGAAGGTTTGACCATAGATTTTTACAGTTAATATTGGATTTCCTGGGTCTTCATATTTAATGGGTGTTTCTTTTCCTCATAATAAGTCGAATAGAGTGCCAACTACTTGGACTCTTGGATTATTTGTTATATTCCTCCTTGGTTTCTTTATACATAATTCTTTGATAGTCTTTGCATATATCGGGATGTCTTGAATGGCTTGGAGGAATGGAATTTTTATGTACAGGTTTTGTAGTTCTTCTAGAATGTCAAAATCAGGGTATTGTACAGGTCGAGCTATAATTAATCGTTCTGGGAATGGGGGAGAGGATGTGGTTGCTTGATTATGGATTTGTTGTCTGGTCACATCCTCTTCTTATGGGGGTTGTTCTATAGGTAACTGATTTTCACTTTGAGCTGTTTTATCTCCCTCTGTTTTGATGATACGCCCAGATCTTAATTGAAAGTCATTACACTCCCTTAGATCGGTTCCTATTTCTGGTGTTTCAATTATTTGGATAGATTGGACCGGTCTATTATTCGGATTAGGGTTGGGTTGGGCTGGGAGTTGTGGTCTTAAGTTAGGCTGGGGGTTTTGTTGTAAGGTTGGCAGTGTAGGTTGAGGGAGTGGGATGGTTCCTACTAGATGATTCATTGGTCTTTGCCAGTTTGTCTGCCAGGCTTGACTCTCTGAAGTAGGAGGGGTCCATTGTGCTGGATATACATTATTTTGCCAATATGGTGGGGTATAGGGAAAATTTGGCCAATTAGGTTGGCTTGGTTGATTCGTCCATGGAGATGATGAAAGGAATGATTTTTGTGACCAATTTGGGAATGGAGGTTGATTTTGCCACATTGTATTATATTGTTGAGCATGATATTGTGGAGGCTGAAAAGAAGAGGCTGTATCTGAAAACATACCTGATTGTCATGGCTGCCATTAACGGCATTGATTGAGTAGATACACCGATTCTAGCTCTTCTTCCGCTTCCTTATACACTGCTTTCAATCCAAGAAGTGAGGGACAACTTTTCGTAGAATGATCTTTCGTACAAATGGCGCAAACTTGGACTGCATCTAACGGACACTCCTTATGGCTGTGTTTCTTCCTGCATCAGGGAAAGAAGATTGCCAAGTTCTGTTCTGCCTCTGCTTGCTTTTGTTTAGCCTGCATAATATCAAGTTGTGTTGTCAGTGTCCCTAAAATATCAGTTTTAAAATTTTCTAATAAATTTCCAATTTCTGCACGAGTTACTCCTTCTGCCGAAATTCTATTATCTCTTACAAACCGATCATGCTCTGCTGGTTTTAGTCTTGCTTCCTCTCGAGCTCCTGATACATAAATCAATAATGTCAGCAATTTTTTTTTGATAAATATCTCTTTTTCCCATAATATTTAATGTTTCAATCCATTGTTCCTTCATTCCCCTAATTAATGTTGTTAAAAACGTTCAACATACTCCTCTAATGTTTCATTTGGTCTAGCTACCATCTGGAATATTTCATCTTTTAATTCTCTAGACCTGCAATAATCCTGATATTTTTTTAGAAAAGACTTTTTCATTTGATCCCAGTTATTTATAACCCCACCACCTAATCCCATAAACCATCTTAGAGAAACCCCTTTTAATGTAGAGGGAAATAATTTCAGTTTATGGGGATTGGTGGTGTAGTCATATCCTTTACACAGCACGTCAAATTCAAACAGGAATGCATCCGGATCCTCTGATGTAAGGCCATGGAATGTAGGGATATGCTGAAGAGGGATTGCTTTCATAGGTGCATTAGCTGCAATATCCACAATGGGGTATTGCATTGTAGAGGTTTGGGTGTTTGGCTGGTTTTGGGCCATTTGGTCAAATATATGCCAATAACCTTCTGGGATATCTAGGAGGGTATTCCTAGGTTATCGAGGGGAAATGGCTTTAATGAGAATGGCCTTGACAACACTTCCTTTATCTCGGATAATGAAGGTACCTAATGTCTGAGGGGATTCAGGTTCTTCAGCTTCGCTATAAATGATTTTTGCAGCACTTCCCTTATCTGGGCTGCTTAATGGTTGAATTACCCCAAGAGAAGATCTTGGTTCTTTAGTTTCTCCTGTCTCTCCTCTTCCTTCACAGAGGTTGCCAAGATTCCCTTCTTGTAAATGGTTCTGGGCTATAATTTTCAATTTCTTGAAAATCTTGCTCTTCGGTCTGACTATGAACCTAAGCAAAGGCTACAGATGGTGATCCTATGGCCTGAAGGGAACTAGTAGGCTGTCTAGAAGCAACTTTTCTAGGTCCTACTGAAGGTTGAGATTCTACTTTCTTAAATATTTTGTTTATGAAGGTTGATCGGCCAAGGGTCACCGGGACCTTAGCTTTGTCAGGCTTGGGTAGAGGTTTAGGATTCTTTTCTGGATTTTTCTACTTAGTCATACACTCAGATCAACTGCTAAGTTCTACCCAAACAAAAAAACAATAGATCTGCAGGAAAGTGGGTAGGGGAGTAGGGCTATTACATACCCCACATGTAGGTTCTTACCTTCCGTTTTTTAAACCCAATTCTTTCATAGCAGGCTCTTACACTACTCTGAAAAGAGACAAATGGCTACACTCTTTCCCTGGCAACAACGCCAAAATGTCGAGTTGTAAAAAGGGTATTTTTCACCTCTAATTACCTCACATTAGTTTGTCAATACAGGAATGTTTTGTTATTTCAAAGAGTGCCTCAGTTTGAGGCTGTCATTTGTCAGAGTAATGCTAGTAGTATAGTGCTCAAAATACAAGAGTAAATGGATGCTTAAAACAAGATCTACTTATAGTAAAGCATTTTAAAGCTGAAATCATGCATTCAAGAAGCTAAGAACTTTGTCAGTCAAGGGTCCAGTAATAGTAACTCATCCCTCTGTAAACTGATGTAAGTAAAGAAAATCAAGGAACAGATCGTCAATGTCGGGACTAGACAACAAATGTCAACGCCCACTACAGTTTCAGATCATTCTGCACACCAAAGCAATGATAACACAAATAATCAAGAAATGGAACAACAACTAGGAAATGAAACAACAACTAATTCTTATGAACAACAACACCTTAATATTCAGAAATAAGTGTAGCAACCGTATCCTACAGAATTCAGGTAGCAATCTTTATTCTAAGGGTAAATGGGACAACACACGAAAATAGAATGGCAACTGATTAGCAATGAAACATAGAACAGTACTCAGAGCCAAATATAAGTGCACGATAACCCAAGATAAATAACACACATGACACACCTTAATATTGAACAAAGAAGTAATCTGATTTCGATACCACAAATATCAATCTTAGTTATAAAGAATACGACTGTAGTTCATAATGGAACAACAATGTCAATTGAACAACAATCACAATCAAATGTAAACCATAGATGAATACAACAATACGAGTGTTACAACACAGTTACTTTGTAGTTGAACAACAACAATATTCTATAAAGACAACCAATGTCGTATCAACAATTAAAGGAACAACAATGCGTTGCAGAGTCAATACGATATTTCTGTCTCAGAGAATGATATTACTCAGTCTAACATAAATCAAATATAACAGAGTTGTGATGTAAAATAACAAAACATATCAGATTACCGAATAAAGCTGATAATGAAAACCACGCACAAACCAAAGGTAATAGTACAGGAGCAAGTGTTCCACCAAGGCCGGGTCCTTAGCCTCGAGTGACACACCACTTGAGATTATTCCAGGATCAAGGATGAAACAACAACCAGGTTTATATTAATGCATTAAAACAGAATAACAACAGATCACTTCTCAACGAGAGTCAATGATCAAAGTCTCAAATTCAAGAAAAGTTACATAGGAAAATGACAGTAGATCCCCCCCGGGGCTAGCAGTGCTACCCCTTTTTATAACAACTAAGGCAGAGATATCAATGATGCAAAAATAGTTAAAGCAATGATCCCTCAGGATCCTTTGATCCCAAGGGATTCGCCAAACTGTTAATTCCCAATTATCCATTTGCTTTCTTGCGCCGAGTCGATATCTCCATTTCCTTTCCCTGGCTGATATGCTTTAATTTGGATCGCCTTGTTTGAATGTGGTTCCCCGCCAAAGGGACAACCGTTAACTTGGCCCTGTCTTTTTCTTTGAAACGACAATATTTCATTTTTCCCTTTTCCTACATAAGAAATGGAAATTATCAATGTTTTTTGTGTTGCATATTAATACTACAGATTTTGTCATGATTTCTTATTATCTACCTAGTTCATGATGCAAAAGAGCTGTAAGTTTTAATGAAAAGATGCCAAAATAATCAACAAAAACATACCTTCTTTAGTACTCCACACCCATCCATCAAAGTTTATAATTACTCAGTGTAATTCTAAAATATATTTGATATAAAAGATAAGAGGTCTTATTATAAGCTTGCTTACCATGATCATAGGGGAATATTTCAATTGACATTACCATCACTGCATACCAAAAAAAGGTAATGACTTATAATTATAAGACAAGGGGTCTCATCACGAGCCAACTTGTTCAGTTAAATTACAACCAGTGAATGGCATTATCAACAGCTAGCCACCAAACCAGGACAATGGCTTTTTATCTTACAAAATAAGGAAAGAAAGAAAAAGTAATACAAAAATATGGAAACATATCTTTTAGATTCATTCTTTTTAATTATACTCTGAAATGAATGGAATAATGAATGGTCAAATGGTTAAAAGGTAACCCTGTCGAGACTGTAAACGTTTGCTGGTAGCAGAGGTTCTACCTATGACAAAGGAGTCATTATAAAAGCTAAGTTGGGAAAGTCTTTTGTTTTATCATTATCAACCAATTAAGGTCTATTTAAAGCTTAGAATGTATTTAATTTTAAGAAAAGAAGGAAATAACAAAAATGGTTAACATTACTTTCGGAATTTATGATTATCTAGTTATATTAGAATTTCTCTATCAGTTAAAATTTTCAAATTAAGAAAGTTTAAATATTATATTACTTTCCCAGAGTTAACTATTTCTCCTAGTGAATCTCCAATTGTTGTGTTGTATAACAACCCCCCATTTCATAGAATTTTTATACAAATTCATAATATGAAATGGGTCCCTTTTAAAATAATCTTAGATGTGTAAATAAATTGGTATTAACCCATCATAAGAAAAGCCTTTTGAAATAGAAATAAAGTGTGGCTTTAAAATATTATAAAATTCTTCGTTATTGCGATAAAGCGATCACAAGATCACATATCGCAATAACAAAGGAAGCATGCACAAAGATACATTCATTCTCTTCGATCCGAAAAGCATATCGCAATCAGATATTAGAAAGGGTAAATGGAAAAGCAACGATGTAATACAACCTCTTAATTTCTCTGATGCGATAAAGAGTATCTTCATCGGTAATCGGCAATAACAAGTCAACACATGATGGGAGGCAGACTTAAATCCTCCGATGCGATAAAGCATATCACAATTGGCGATCAGCAAAATCACATTGACACAACAATAAAGCCCGAATTCATTTCTCGATTGCAATGCATTAATGAGGCACATATCTCAAGAATATATCTGAAAGGTTTGCATGAATTATATCACCTTTCGGTGATCGGAGATGTTTAAAACAAGAATTAAAGCCTTTCCCTTCATGTTATCAATCCCCGATTTGCGATCTACCTCTGATTATCCATCAAACAAATCTAAGCCACGCTTGAATGAATCATTCGGCATATAAACGACATGATGGGCATTTAAAACCTACTTTACCATGATTGACAAGTTAAACGGCTAATCAATGAAGTAGTTAAGGGTAGATCTTTTCTTTAGATTTTATCCGCGGCAATCTTACTATAATCCATTATCACTTGCTGATCAACGTAATTTTTCTTTATCATATTGGTCTATAGAAGCATTTCTCTGTATCACGGTTTTTTCAATTGCTTATGCAAAATTCCACTGAAATCAGAAGTTTGAAACAAATGGGAAAGAAATCAAAGAAATCCGCAGCAGTGGCTCCTACAGCAATAGTGCAGCCAGCCAAGGATCCCGGACTAAGCAAAAAAGGTTAATCTCAAACACTACGTGCCTCGGCCTTGGAAACACTAGCTGGGAGAACATCTACAATCTAATAGAAGCAAAGGAGCCTGAGGAAATATTAGAAGAAGCCACAACTGACTCAAGTAACAAATCAGAAGCATCCCTCAAAGATTTAGCTTGTTCATATTTTCACAGAATAGCAGCACGAGAAAAAATTCTCCCATACACTGACGTAGTGAGATGGGTGGTAGAGGAAATTCCAGTTTCGAACAGAACATTTCGCACAATTGCCGGGAGGATATTTGGCTCGTTTAAGCTTGATGATCTAAGGAAAATGTATCACTTACCTGAGCCTGAAAAGTGGTACAACAAAGCCTTCCTTGAAAAATTTGAAAATGAAAACGAGTCAGAGTCGGCCCCAATTAAGCAGTGGAGACATAATCCCAAGAAGCACAAACATGAATCATTAGGTAAGTACTCTGTGGACTGATTGGCTTCTCCTTACTGTTATGCTGGGGCTATGATGTGTAGAATGTGGGGAATACATAACTCTGCTAAGTTCACCATTGAAATGGTTCCTCTAATGGAGGCAGGAGTCAATAGTTATGTGATGGATTGGGCAAACATTTTGTCCGACAAATTAGCCACATCAATTTTTGAATTTAGATCGAATTCACGTAAAACTACCAGGACCATTCCCCCTTTTTATTACAATGCTTATATTATGGATATTCTTTGTTTTAACTCTAAATATTTGGTACTCGGATGGAGATGGACTCCCCAAGACCCTAAGACAATCCATATTTATCATCAAATGTTATGGAAGGTTCACTACAAAAATCATTTGTACAAGATTTGCAATGGTTTTATGTTGCCTGCCTACTATGCTATTTTTTATAAGCCTGCCCCTAGGATTTCCAAGGAAGCAGGGATCTACTTGACTGCAGTAGCTAATTGGTTCGGAGAAAACAAATTCACTTATATAAGGCTTTTTGGTAGCCTTACAAAACCCCATGTCCTTCCCCTGTATGTGCTCGATAAGCTGTTAGCTTGGGAATTGGCCTACCAGATAACAACAAAAGGGACATCCAAAACTCTTAGAAATTCCAAGAAACAAGTATGGCCTACATTTCCTTTGAGATGCGGTGTTTTCACTCTCCATGATTACAAACATGCAGAAAGGAGATAGAAAAAATACAAATGCTCAATCTTGCAACAATTCCCAACAGACAATATGATCCAAGAAAAGTTGCCTATAATGTTCTTGAACAAGACAAACTTGCAAAGTTTGATCATGAAAAGGATGACTTTGATGACCTATTCTCCTCAGCAAAATCATTATTTCAGGCAAAAACATTGTTCAGGATTAAGTATCAAGATGAAGGGCTATAAGTGTTTAATAGGCTTAGAGAACAAAGGTTGCAAACTCTGCCTCTAGACTTATTAGCCACCACCCCAGCAATCTAGTCAAGCAAGCCTGAACAACAAACTGTTGACAAATCTCCTGCTATGGAAAAAATTCCAGAGAAAGGAAAAGCGCTAGAACAAGAGAAAGAACAAGGAAAAGGTAGTGAATACATGGATATAGATACTTGGATTGATCCCAAGCTCCTTAAAGAATGGCAACAGTTCGATTCCATTATATGAAATCCTGAGAATTCACAAGGTTTTAGTACGCCTGAAGTGACAATTGGTCACAAGACAACAACAAATACAGTTCCAACTGAAGGAACCAATGGCCTACCCATAAGTAAAGATGTAGAGATAATTCATAAGGATCCATTGGATGAAATTGTTTTGCATATAGAAGAAATACCACCTCTAGATGTCTTTTACAGCCCTAAGCATAGGGCTGTAGTAAAAAGACAAAGGAAAAAGAGAAGGATTGATCAATCTTCCATTTTACCTGCACAAACAGAGATGGCTAATGTGGTATGGAAAGAAGAATTCAATCCTTCCGAAGACCTCACAAAACTCTTTCAATATGCCAGGGCATACTCGGCAACCACAATTGTTTCATTGGAGGAAGAGGTATCCGAAAGACAACAGAGAAAGAGCAATTAGAACAATAGTTAGCAGCACAGCAGAAAGTAAACAACCAACTAAACGAGCAATTGCTCAAGGAGAAGCAGAGGATAGACCAAAGTGCAGTATAGAAACAAAAGGAGTTATCCTTAGCATTGGCCAAGATAAAGACAATGAATGAATAAATGAGCAAAACAAAAGCTGAGCAAATCACTCAACTATCACAACAGATAGAAAAGTTCAAGAATTTTCCTCAACTAGCAGAGTTTAGGTCCGAAGCTCTCCAGATCAATAAGGCATTGATTAAACAATTAAATTTACTATGTCATAATATTTCCCTTGCTAAGCCCCTCTGTGAGATTTCTTCATCGATGATTGACAAATCAGTTGACACAAGACAAAATTTGGAATAGGCCGATGAAACATTAACAAACTTTCTTGCATGGCAAGAAACCAGTGAAGGGCAAGCTGCAAATCTGCCTAAAATTCTAGAATCACACAAGGAAATTTTTTTCTTAGAATGACAATCACAATTAATGAAAGCAGAAAGGGAAACTTCAAGATGTAGATCGGAAACCGGTAATTTGATTGAATTAATTAATGATACTCTTTATCTGTCTAATCTGATTACACAATGCACTTTAGGTAAACTACCATCAGCTAAAGCATTGGAACAATCATACAAACAAGATTTAGAATAGGAGAGATTAATAGCAGGCATCCAAAGTTTAACTTGGGACACCTTTTGGTTCTTCCTAGTTAAAGCATACAGTCAAAAGGCAGCACTGAAATGTTTAACCGATGCAATCAGTTACATGATTCCCGAAATTCATGATGCTACATATTCAGACCAACTACATTCACGTCTGAGTCACCCTCCAGAATTGCAACCAATGCTTTCTATCTGCAAGCTCAAGCCAAAGGATGATCGGCTGAAACAATGAATCATTCTACTGACTGCAAACAGGCCTATTTCAAGGAGATTTTCATGATTTGGTTATACCGCCTAATAGCATTTTTATTTCATAATCAGTTAGCTTAGATCGTATTTATAGACCCTTTCATGTCTTTAGAAAGGGTCCTTAATTTTTGTATAAAACTTGGATCAGGAAGTCACACTATTGTGCTTATGATATATTTTTTTTATGAAGACTGGGCCTATATTCTGAATTTTAATGAAGAATACTTTGATGAGATATGCACTATTGCTTTTTGTGAGAGTATTTCTAAGTTAGAAGACAAAATCTGAATGCGATTGATATTGGGAAGGATCCAAATTACATATGGTACTATTATCTATGTCTTTGCTCCATTATTTTACACGAATCAACATTTATTCAATCTTGCTATCATTGGATATATGTATGTGTTTTAACAACAATCCTTATACTTATCACTATCGAATGTTTAAGGAATGTTATTCTTTCAATCATATCTATGTCAATGATATATGAAGAATAGTGTAATAATGTTTTAATGATTACTTTGTTCAACTACTTGAAAAAAGTAATTATCATATAAATGAATGTCTTTGTTTATCAATGGAGTCATCTATATGCCTATTTGTAGACAAAGATCATAAAAAATTGCACTAAAGTGGAAATTTCCCGGGATAGATCAGTTGTTTATAATTTTTCATTGTAGAATAAATCATCCATCCATTATCAGTAGAAAATAGACAATCAACCACTTATTTATCCTATTTACAAACCATTGGGAAACCATCCCATTATATCCAGTCGGAGCCACCACACCAAATGGAAAAGGAGCTGCCTTTAAGGTCCGGACCGGGTAGTTTTCCCAAATGTTGATGCAACGATTTTCGAGGCATCAACACAATGGTATATTTTATTAATATGCATGTGATTACATATTTACAAATCTAGGCTCATTGGAATTTTAGAACATAAGCTCATTAACTTAGAATCACATAAGCGCTCCAGCCTCAAAACATATAACATAGGCACACTTGCCTAAACACATATATACATGGGAACATATGCCCCAAAATATTTCTTTACTAGCCTAAATATGATATGTACAATACACATAGGGGTATCCTTGGGGTACTTCATTCCCCTCACCCTTATTTATCCAATGTCTTTAGTGCATTATATCTATATATGTATAATCAAACTTATACAAAAAGATGTGGGTACTCCTCCCTCATGATGTCATCATGTTCCCATGTAGCATATTCACATTTGAAATGTGTCCATAACACCTTTACTAAGGGAATGGCTCAATTTCAGAGCACCTTGAACTTCTTGTCCAAAATTTCAATTAGCTAAACTTCAAAGTACCCCTTAGGCTCTAACTAAATATTATTCTTGTAAATTATATGATTATCTTTAGTAACATACTTTTTAAGTAATGAAATATGAAACACATTAAGGACATGCATGGATACTAGCAATGCAATCCTATACACAACTAAGAAAATCCTCTCCAAGATCTCAAATGGCTCCAAAATCTAGTTGTCAACTTTGAGTATTTCCCAACTTTAGTGAACTCTTCCTGGCATTTTATTTTAGGAAAACATGGTCACCAACACTCAATTCCTTGTTTTTCATGTTCTTATTTTCATATCTTTTCTACCTATCCTAGGCAAATTTCAAGTTTTGTTTGATTTTCACCACTTGGTCTTCCATTTCTTTAAGAAAAATTAGCCCAAGAATGGCCACATCCACTAGGCTGTCCCAACTCACATGTGTATTACATTTCCTACCATACAAGGCCTTAAATGGTCTCATCTTCAAACATGCTTGATACCCATTGTTATATGCAAATTCCACCAAGTGCAAATACTCTTCCCATTTTCATGGTTAATCCATCACATATTTCCTCAACATTTCTTTAATCACTTGATTGACCCTCTCTGTTTGTCCATCTAAATCTATATGATATGTTGTATTGAAGCTCAAATTGCTTCCAAGTTCCTTGAATAATCCTTTCCAAAACATTGACGTAAACTTGGGATCTTTGTCATAAATAATTGCCTTAGGTACTCCATGCAACTTGGAAATTTCCTTCGTATATATTTCAACATTATTGTTGCCTTATGTGTGGAATTTAATGGAATAAAATGGGAATATTTACTGAGTTTATCTATCACTACTATGATGGAGTCATTTTGCCTCACAATCTTGGGTGAATTTATAATAAAATTAATAGAAACATTTTCCTATTTCCACTTAGGAATAGATATTCACTATAGAAATCTGGCTAGATGTCTATGCTCATCCTTAACTTTTGGGCACTCTAAACACTAGACTATATTAAAAACAAGTTCTTTTTTCATACTTGGTCAAAAGTATTGTTTATTGATTTCCAAAATTTCCTTTTGGTACCCTAGATCTCTAGAATAAGGTACCTTGTGCATCTCAGTCAACATTATACCTTTCAACCATTCAGAATTTGGCATATAAATTTTTTCTTTGTACACGAGGATTCCATATTCTTAAAGTTCACAATTCCTATACTTTGACTATAAATTACCTTGTTATATCTCTTCCTTTAGTTTCATGTATTGCTGATCTATTTTTTCAACCTTTAAAATTCTGAATTTTAAATCAAATATATTTGTACTTATGGTTGTAACAATCATTCTATGCAATCTTCTACTGAGTTCATCAACCACCTTATTTTATTTGCCTTTTATATGCTTGATTTAAAAATCATTATTAGCCAAAAATTCCATCCATCGAATTTGTATGACGTTCAAAGTTGGTTATCCAAACAAATGCTTCATACCACTATGGTCTGTTCTCAATTTGAATGTTTTTTCTAGAAGGTATTTCCTCCATATTTTTAAGGAATGAATTATGGATTCCAACTCCAAATCATGAGACATAATTCCTTTTATGTTCCTTCATCTCCCTTGACTCATAACATGTTATGTACCCATTTTGCATGAGTATTCCTCCAAGCCCTTTCTTGCATCCATCAATGCACACAATAAAATATTTTTTTGGATGAACTATCCTTAATGTTGGGCCAATTTTTAATGGCATTTTCACGTGTTGAAATTCCTCTTCACTTTTTTAGACCACTCAAATTTTACACCCTTATTTTTCAAAGAAGTAATAGGATGTGTTATTTTTTAGAATATCTTAGTAAATCTCGTATGGTAGCATGCTAAACCCATGACGAATTTGACCTATGTTACATTTTTAGGTTTTGAGAACTCTATGATTTCTTTGATTTTCTTTGTATCTATTGCGATCCCTTCCTCTGAGATGATATGACCCAAATAATGAATTTGATTTTGATAAAATGAACATTTACTTAACTCGGAACAAAGTTGATGCTCTTTGAGTACTTTTAACACCATCCTCAAATGTTTCTCATGCTCTTATTCATATTTTGAGTACACCTATATGTTAATGGAATTCACACGACACATAAAAACACCTAGTGCATTGGATATCCCAAATGGCACCACCATGAACTCCTAATGTCCATATTGAGTTCTAAATGTTGCCTTGCATATGTCTTCCTCATTAATTCCCACATGATGATACCTTGACATTAGGATAAGATTGGACAACACCTTAGCACCCCTCAGTGGATCAATCATTTCATCTACCCTCAGTAAATGATACTTGTTCTTCATACCTTGTTTAGTTGCCTGAAATCTATACATAAATTTAGTGTTCCATCTTTCTTCTTAAAAAAGAGCATTGAGGCAACCCAATGTGACACAGTTGGGTATATGTGTCCCTTCTTTAAAAGTTTTTCCAATTACATTTTAAATTCCTTAAGCTCTGGTGTGCTCATCATGTATGATGTTTTAGACACTCGGGGAACTCTAGGTCTAAATATATAGTAAAATCAATATCCCTTTTAGGTGGTGAACCTAGAATCTCAACAAATAAATCTTCAAATTCTTTACTAAGTACCAGATGATCTTCAATTGCTGATACCTTGTCCTTGGTTTCCTTTTCCATATGGGTGGTATAAATTTGGAACTATTTTATAAAATTATTCATCAATTGCTTGGCTAATATTTCCCTAATAGGGACATGCCTTGGAATCCTTTGCAATTGTCTTTATTTCCCTTCTTCATCAAAGAAAGTGAATCCCTTATTATAGTAGTTTAGGATAGCATGGTTCTTGTACAACAAATCCATACCAACTAGGAAATTATATGAACTAAAAGGTATATTGTTTAAATCAACAATTGTACTCAAAATCATTCATGTCAATTTGACAATATTTCACTAATTCGGTCATTCTTCTCTTAGCCCCTGTAGCTAGTTGAACCAATGTAGTCCTAAAATGCTTTGTTTTATTCAAATGATTTTTTCAACAAATTTATGATCAATATGACTGGCTAGCTCCATAATCAATTAAAATGGAAATGGGATAATTGTTTATCTTACCTTTAACTTCGATCATGTGAGAATGGTGATCAATATACTTATTGTCCAATGCTACATAAATCCAGTGAATGCTTTTGCCCATGTCCTCCACTATATCAACTCCTTGAAGTGCATTCTCTTCATTTTATATTATTTGTGAGATAATTATTTATATGTGTTCCTACTCACAACCCCAACATTGATGGGCTGAAATATTTTATTTTTTCCCAACGAATCACCTCTCCTTGATTTAGTTTGGATGGGATGAGATTGTTGATTTGCTTAAGAACTTCTCCTAAAAATGAAGCTTTTTTAACCATTTTTCCTTTTCTCCACCTTATCTCTCTTCTTTGCATCCCAATTTTTCTAGAAGGCTAGCTTATTTTTATTTTTTTCATAAGGATAATATGCCTTATTTTATTTTGATACTTTTTTGTTGAGATGTTTGCAATCATTCTTGTAGATTTCTCCTGAAATTAAGGATATATTCTTTAAGTTGTTTATCTAGATCCTGTAATTATTTTTGATGTTATTGTTGAAGGAACCAATCTTTCATTGATGTTCATATTCATTGATAGATTTGTGATGCTAAAGTGTGGCTTCAAGAGCCTCAATATTTTCCCTTTGTTGTTTAATAACATCTCTTAAATTCATTATTCACCATTTGTTGTCATGTGCAAAGGCACCAATAGAATCCCATGTAATATACATACTCTTCATGGCCTAATTTGGCAGCATCCTGTTACACAGTATTTTGTCACTGTCCCTGTACTCCCCATTCCTTCATCCTAGAGGAACTCTACAGTGAACCCTATATGCTTTCCCTTCATGAAGAAACTCCCATTGTGTCCCTCTTCATGAGCAGAACAATTCCCTTTTGCACCATTTCCCAAAAATCTTCTGTTTTTCCTAGTTTACAAGACCGACGCTAATGGCCCTTGTCCCCCTCGCACTGATATGCAGGGATTAACACTGTCCCTAGCACCGACTGGAGCAACTGATCTTTGTTCTAGTCACATTGGTCCTCTTATGGAAAGTTTTTTAAATAAAGAGCTGAAGCTTCCAGCTCTAGAAGCTTCGTAACAGAAGTGTGGTAAATGGCTTGGCCAGATGGGGTTGAGGATGTTAGTTTGGGCTCCTTTCCCCTATAAGGATGGAACTAAATCAAGAGATAAAATATTCTCCCATGAGAAGAGGATCCATCTCCCATCCATTCATTCTGTATAAACCTCCATTTTTCCCAAGCACAAGCTAGTGTTAATGTTGGTGTGCTAGTGCTAATTAAGTTTGGAGTAAACAACATGCTATTCATAGTTGTAGCTCTCTAGTTTTGTGAGGGAGAAGTGTGAATTTGGTTTAGTGTGAAGCCTAAAGGGAAGAGCCTTAAAACTGTTGTTATTGAGGCCATCGTGGAATGCTAGCAGAAGTGTATGGGAACCTGGTTTTGTTAGAGGAGAACAGAAACATCAAGGCAATGGTTGTAATCTATTCTTGATTGAATATATATGCAACTATCGATTGATTTCCTACATGATTTGTCATCTTACATGTTCATGGCTTAATGTTTCTTGACTTGTTAAGTAGGTTGAATTACAATTTGTCTATTATCATGGTTGTTGTTTGCTATTATTTACTTGTTTCAGGTGTTTAAAGAAGGAAGCGAAAGACAGCTGGAGCGAGCAAGCAAGGACATCATCAAACGGGATAAGTGTACTAAGAGGTAGGCCTTCTTAATTGGTTCTAACCTAAGGAAATATTCCATAGAATGTATCAGTTGTGGCTAGAACCATTATCGGGCTAGAGGAATTGTTTGTGTCCACACTCATAATTTTACTTCACCACAAATTGGCGACTCCGCTAGGGAACCAATCCTTCTGTTTGTCTTGTTTGAGATTTCATGATTTTATGTGAACTTTTCTAGTTCCACTTTTTCCCTTTTGTTATGTTTCTTTTCCTTTGCTTACTGGTTTAAGGTTGAAATCCATAGTAGCAGATCTAGTCCCAGCTTTAATTTTTAATTTTTAATTTTTTTCTTGGCTCCCTCGCTCAATGCGCTTAAGTCATTGACAATCACACTGATCAGCGCGATATGCTGAGAAACAGTCGTGCTGACCCCCTTCTCGCGCTTGTTGTCAGTTGGTCAGTCACACCGACTTCTGTAAGTGAAGATTAGGGTTCACCCTCGATCTTGGCCAGTGTGTTTTCTCTCTCATGATTTCTACCCTGTAAACTGTTTAGACTGTCTTCTCCCTGAATAGAGAGCTCCATTTATCTTGGTTTGTGTGCTTGCTTGGTTTAGCCCACCCTTTGATGTGTTAAGTCTAGCCTTGTGTGAAGTTTTTTTTTTCTTTGAATCCCTCAATAAACGCTATTTTTGGCCAAACAATCGCGCTGATCAAGCCTATCAGTGCTAGTTTTAGCTTGAAAGTCATGCCGGTCATGCTAATCAACGCTACTTTTGGCCCAAAAGTTGCTTCACTCTTTGAGTTAAAAAAAAAAATTAGAATTTCTCCCATTCCAGTTCTAGTGTGTCTTGACCCTCATACTCTCTTCTTCCTCCCAAATGTGACTAGGATGCTTATTTTGCTTCATTTTCAATAGAATGAGTGAAAGAGTCTTATTTGTTCTCTTATTTCGAGTGTCTCTTTTCTCTTTCCAAGCATAGATTACATTGCTTGGTTTCTAGATTGAAGCATTTATGTGTTTGGTTGGTTCAATTCAGGGAAGAAGTTGTTTATAGTTTCATTTATCATGCTTTGGATTCGATTGATGCTTGTTTGTTCATAATTGTGAAAATTTTCATTAAAGTGATTTATGTGAAAGATTCATTTTTCATTTTATGAAAAGAAGAACACCATTCTAGTTTACTTAAGCAAAAATATTGCATTTGTAGCATTATTGAGAAGCTAGAATGACATCATCATAGGCATGGAAATGAAATGAAACTTCTTCTATTGATAGGAAGATTAAATGCATTTATGACATGCATAAGTGAAAGTTTTCATTCTTTGATTGTTGCATTGATTGCATGCTCTCTATCTCTCAATTAGTGTTAACTTTCATCCAAACCAAATATCTCTTTTCTCATATAGCTGTATGTAGGAGTTTTGTTAGATGACAACAGTAGGGCCTTGTAATTGAAACCTAATTCAAGACCAACCGTTAAAATTTATCAAATTCACCTAAGGAAGCATTGAAACTTAATGCTCACATTTAGTATGTTAGGCTAGAGATGTGTTCCAACATCTTTAAAACCTAACAGTTTTCATTCGCTTCGACATTAGACAACGCTAGTATGGACTTGTGCTCCCCGTACCATCACGTATATAAGGGAGACCCAACTAGGTCTGCAATCCTTTATCTGTTGGAAGTCGAGTCTGCCTCCTTGTAAACGTGATATACTGAACACAACATTCAGGGAGATTGTCTGCCTGCACTTCTCGGTTCGCTGAGAGGCATTCTAGAGTTCACAGTTACCTGGTAATCCTTTTGCCTAGAATACCCTAAGTAGTCATTTTTTATCTTTACTGACTCTTTAAATTTGAAAAGATCACCGAGCACTTGCCCTTTCGAGCTCGTTAAATTCAAAAGCGACTAGAGTCACCTTTTTCCGTTTTCTCGACTCTTAAAACATGAAAAGGCAAAGTTTTGTTTCAGTGTTCTAAAATTAACTACCCATGAAATATTGCTCGTTAAAGTTATCTTCCTTAATGTTTCTTTAAAAGTCGATTCCAATGGCAAAATTCATAGAGTCCACCATTCAAGAATTCCCCTCAGATGGGAATCCTGGTCCTTTTCCTTCTTTTGGAAATGCTGGTGCTCATTATATGGAAACGTTGTCCTGGTTCTCATTATATGGAAACGTTGTCCCTTCCTTGGTTAACCATTGGTCTACCTATCTGGTTTTTTTCAACCTCGGTGGTCCCGAGTGTCCCGACCCCTGTCCAAACATCTCCTTCATTCGAATCACGTCACGATGATTCTAAGGTTGACCCCTCACCTTCTTCCCCCATTTCTTCACCCTCCTCTTCTACTTCACCTAGTGAAAGTTTAAAATCCAATAACTAGGAGGCTAAGAAGAAGAAGAAGAAGTCAGATAATCGAGAGGCCAATCGTGCGGTTGTTACTCCAAATGCACCATTTGTAGGCAAACCTTCTGATCCTCCATCGAAGGTTAGATTCCCTTGCAACCTATGTAAGGGTGACCATCTCCTTTGAGATTGTCCTGGCATTCCCAGAGTCTTAGAGGTATGGTCTTAAGCCTTGAATCAACCATCCCCGTCAACCTCTGGAGATCATGTCGATGCTACGCCTTCAGCTAATGATGGTAAGAAGAAGGGAAAGATTAGATTCCCCTGTAAGTTATGTGAAGGAGAGCATCTTCTTCACCTTTGTCCTCTTATGGATAAAGCGTCCAAAGTTTTGGAAAACCTTACATCTCCTCAAACCCAACTCCCCGTTGGTTATCAGAGGCTTTCTTCTGATCCTCTTCCATTCGGTAAAGAGATTGACATGGATTCATCTCTTGCCCATCCTACTCTTCCTGAGCATGAATCTTTTGTGTCTGTTCTCGACCAACCATTGGTCTAAAAGAGTGTCGACTTGGCTCCACCTTCAGTTATACACTCTGTTCCGTGAGAGAGTGGCGATCATACTGCTCATGTTCTTCTCATCTCCTCAGATTCTCATGAATCGAAGAGTGACCCTCCCGTCCCAGTTGTTCAGGAGATTCCTTCTGCTATTCCTGCAGAGCATGGGGGAAATCATATGATATCCCCACCAAGTAGTTATGTCGTCTCTTTCAATTGGGGTCCCATCTTATTTACCTTTCCAGATCACAGTACAGGCCTATAATATGCCAGTACATGGTGTTAGCGCTTGAAATTTCACCTCAGGCTGAAAAAGGTAAACTCCAAGGCAACATCGGCTCCCCATAGCTTGTGCCAGTCACTTAGAATCTGTTGGCTTTCAATAGAAGAACTCATCAACCCTTGGGGGTCCTTCCGAATTTACCTATTACTTTGGGAGGAAAGATTGTCTATATAGATGTGATGGTAGTGACTATTACTAGTGACTATAAACATAGTCACGTCCAAGTAGTAGATTTCATTCTTCTACCTGGACGTGACTATGTTTATGTCATGGGAGCTCTTGTTTCTTCACTTTTCTATGTGGTTTGTTTTCCGCACGAAGGGAGAATTGCGACCATTGATCAATTGTCATTCATTGGTCACTAGGTGCCTCCTTTACAACCATCATCCCCTATTGGCTCTTTTTTGCAAGCCGTACCTTCTCCGCCACAGGTCAATTATGTGGCTACCCGTTCCATCTCCACATCTACTGATGATCACACAGATGGTATAGTACATTATGTATTGGGGGCATTGGAACCCGATCTATCTATGGTACCAATTGACATGTATTCCTCCCAGAGTGTGGTTCTTCCATCTAGTGAAGACCTCTTTGGAGCCATGTTCTCTTATGGATCATGAACAACCATCGGAGCATAGTTCCTTGTCTTGTGTCAAGATCATTAAAAAATGAAGGAGTCTGAGGATAGTTTCTTCCTATATCAACCTCGTTAAAAAATGAAACAAGGAACGTGAGCATAGTTCTTTGTCTTGTGTCAAACTCGTTAAAAAATAAAACAAGGGATCGAGGATAGTTCTTTTACTGTGTCAACCTCATTAAAAAATGAAGCAACTCCATTTTCAAAATCAAGTCTTTGATTAAGATCTCGTAAAATCCCAGTCGAGTCTTTCCAAGATCTCGAAAGTGAACCTTCATTCCATCCACCTAGTTGACTAAAATGAAGCTTGGGGGCCATGTACCTCGATTTGATTCATTATGTTAGGGGCATGCGAACTTATAGCAAGCATAGTTTTTCGTTTTAAGATTTTGTAAACATGAAACCGAATCCAAGCAGAGTTCTCCATGGTTCAAGCTTGTGTAAAAATGAACCCATGCCAATTTTATATCTCGTGATTTCCGTTTTTAAGCTAATTTCTACTAGATGAGCCTTGGTTGTTTCATTTCTTCGCCACCATCTCTTTGGCTGATTGTATGCTTTCACTTGGTTGTTATTCCTTTCCTGAGGGATCAAAATGATGAGTGGTTTTGTTAGCCAACCTCTTGACCATTACATGTTTTGAGCAGTTCCACCATTGCTGGAACTAGTTGCTACCCTTTATACCACTCATTCCTCCAGGACAAGTCACCTTTAAGCTCTTTTCTGACTCGTAAAAAAAATGAAAAGATTGCCGAGTATTTTTCCCTTTTGACTCGTAAAAGAGAATAAAATGGGGGGTTCGCTTTCAAGCTCTTTTCCGACCCTTTAAAAGCGAAAAGATAGTCGAGCCCTTGTCATTTTGAACTTGTTAACGGATGAAAAACATCGTGTGCCCAGTATAATTTTACCCCTTTTTCGAGCTGGGATGCACTATCTACGAAAAAGGTACTCCTTGACTGAAATGCTCAAGCATTTCTCTCAAGTATCGTTTTTTACCTTTTCAGGCTCGAGAAACACAAATGTATGAAAAGGGTCCATGTGGAGTTTTCTTTTCCGTGTTTTTTTCAAACTCTCTAAACATGAAAAATATACCGAGTTACACTTTTTTCAGACTTGTTAAAATATCAAACAACATCGGATTCGTCATCATGACGAACATGAGCTTATCCTTCCTAGGGCTCGTTAAACTTACTAGGTTGGATTTGTACAAAGGATGAAATTACAGTACAAGCATATGATATCCCCTTCAAGCTTGCGATTAAAAAAAATTCGAGTACCTGCCATAAATGGTGGGGGAAAATTTTAAATCCAATCAGTTGTGTCCACAGCTCACTCTTGAACATGACACTTTCTGCTTCGTGTCAGGTTGGGATATCCTCCTTTGTATCGTTGACCTTCCTGGGTTGGGTTGTTCATTTTTTCCTTCCATTTTATCTCTGCCATGTCATCATGACCACCGATCCTATGGATCCAAAAGCTGCCAAACTTCCAGTCGTGTCGCCGATATGTTCAAGAGTTGTCCTTATTTAGTTACACTTACCCCTGATTCTCTGTATCACCCAAAATCATTTTGCATCCTTTTGTCTCGAGTCGATGATGTGGGATACATTATGGCCCTCCTTCGACAGAGTCGCTTTCCATCGACTTCAACTCATTATCCGAGAATTAGACCAAGAGACTCCCTTCCAGTACCTTAGAGCTTGCATTCCCTAATGGAAAGTTCTTCGCACTCGATGACAAGTTCACATCATTGGCTTTCGATCGGGTGATTTCACGGGTGTTCAACTTCATTTCCTCTATTCATATTCCGTGGATTGTGCTGATAGTACCTTGACGACCTTTTTCATTATTGGTGTTTTCTCTTGCGCTTGTTAACAGTTTACATCATTGACTGGTAATCAAGCAACTTTCTAACATGTTCGATGTCAACACATTTATTCACATGTTGGGATTTGTACTTTGATCAGGTCGTGTTGGAGCGCAAGACCTTGGGGTCAGATCACAAAAGTCTAGGTTGCGAAGTGATGTGACATGGTTATGTTGATATACATGTCTCTTTCAGATGGGTGGCTGCGACCATACCATGAGTTATCATATGTGATCCTTCTCATTTTTGGATGGGTGTGACCATACCTTGGTTTTGTTATGATCCTCTTTGACATATGGATGTGCCCATGCCTGGATCCATTTACATGATCATTCTCTGGATGGTTGTGTCCATACCATGATTCATGTATCATTTGAAAGCGTTTTCAGTTATGTATATGTATCTGTAGTTGCTTGTAGGATTTCCGACGCCAGACCACGGTTGGTCACACTGATTCATAAAGTATTTCATCCTTCACTCTAGTTTGGCCTTCACGCTTTAGGGGAAATCTGTTACACAGTATTTTGTCACTGTCCTTGTACTCCCCATTCCTTGATCCTGGAGGACCTCTACAGTGAACCCTACATGCTTTCCCTTCATGAAGAAACTTCCATTGCTTACCTCTTCATGAGCAAAGCAATTCCCTTTTGCACCATTTCCCAAAAATCTTTTGTTTTTCCCAGTTTACAAGACCGGTGCTAATGGCCCTTGTCCCCCTCGCACTGATATACAGGGATTAACACTGTCCATAGTGCCGAATGGAGCGACTGATCTTTGTTCTAGTCATGTCGGTCCTCTTATGGAATTTTTTTTTAAATAAAGAGCTGAAGCTTCCAGCTCTAGAAGCTTCGTAATGGAAGTCTGGTAAATGGTTTGGCCAGATGGGGTCGAGGATGTCAGTTTGGGCTCCTTTCCCCTATAAGGATGGAACTACCTCAAGAGATAAGACCTTCTCCTATGAGAAGATGATCCATCTCCCATCCATTCATGCTATATAAACCTCCATTTTTCCCAAGCACAAGCTAGTGTCAATGTTGGTGTGCTCGTGCTAATTAAGTTTGGAGTAAACAACAAGCTATTCATAGTTGTATTTATCTAGTTGTGTGAGGGAGAAGTGTGAATTTGGTTTAGTGTGAAGCCTAAAGGGAAGAGCCTAAAAAATATTGTTGTTGAGGCCATCATGGAATGCTAGAAAAAGTGTGTGGGAACTTGGTTTTGTTGGAGGAGAACGACAACGTCAAGACAATGGTTGTAATCTCTTCTTGATTCAATATATATGCAACTATCGATTGATTTCCTACATGATTTTTCATCTTACATGTTCATGGATTAATGTTTCTTGACTCGTTAAGTAGGTTGAATTACAATTTGTCTATTATCATGGTTGTTGTTTACTTTTGTTTACTTGTTTCATGTGTTTGAAGAAGGAAGCGAGAGATAGCTGGAGCGAGCAAGCAAGGACATCATCAAACGGGATAAGCGTACTAAGAGGTAGGCCCTATTAATTGGTTCTAACCTAAGGAAATCTTCCATAGAATGTATCAATTGTGGCTAGACCCATTATCGAGCTAGAGGAATTGTGTATCTGCACTCATAAACAGATTCAAGTTGTGAATGTTCAATGTGGATTTGTTCAATCTAAATATGGAATAATATTAAGTACATTGTATTTTGATTTGTATTGGATCATTATATTTTTTTTAATCCATGTTGATGCTTTCATAATGGAAAAAGTGGGGGAATCAACTTAGAGTACCATTTTTACCAACATGACCCAGTTTGGCAGTTAGGGTAGGACAACTCTTGGGATCAATTTGAGGCATCAAATGATGTTTTTTGGCGAGTAAAACTTTACCGCTTAAGTGCAACAATTTTTATTCCTATTATAAACATAAATACCTTTCCAATGGCACAAGAATCACCTCAATCAAAGTTGGTATGGAAAATTTATGCTACTCAGAAGTTGACCTTCCTATTTTGACTGCCATAATTCGAGAGGATGCCTTGTTAGCCCCCATTACTCATGGAAAAGGGGATATCCACATGACCATGATGAATAAGAATCTATAAGATTTAGTCTTGTAACTCTATTTAAGAGTTGAAGGAGTCAAACTTAACCACTAGTAGGATATTAGGCTGTGTTATAACTAGACCACTACGAGGAAAATGCATTTCATTCTACTCCAGTGCATTTTGTTCCATAAACAAGTAGAGTAGCCAAGAGAGGATAGGGAGAGCAAAAACATATGGTAGTTGTGCATTGTGGCATACCACAGACCATATGCTTCACTTATTTATACTTGCATCCATTTTCCATTGAGAGAAAGAGAGCAAAGCAGTCTCACCTTCTAGTTGGGTTTTCTCCCAAAAGGGTTTCTCAAGGTATATATTGTGTTATTTATGGTTTGTGAGTTTTCTTTTTCTGTTATATATTTTCTGCATAATTATAATTTTCATGCATATGTAATAAACAATAATTTGCAAATCTAGAAATCTAAGGAGAAATAAACCCTCATAGTGCAAATTTCATATTTTCTAATATATTCTATTAGATTAATTATGACAAATTATCTAGTGAATATCCATGACAATTTACTGATCATATTGGTACCAGAGTAGGCTTCTTTGGGTATGTTGTGGGGAGTTGCATGGGACCCATATTGGCTAAGTCGACAATCACAAAACCCTAGTTATAACTGACAAATCCATTAATAACCCTCAAGATATCGTAGAAGAGAGGTTTGCATGCTTGGAAGCGCTAGTTGTAGAAACAAATTGTAATGTGAGCTTCCTCATGATGGCCCTAACCAATAAACTCAGGTTATTCATAGAATATGAGGCTCTAGCATAGAGGTTTGATTAGAGGGTGATCTAGAGATTGGGAAAATATTGAGACAGAGCTGAAGAATGAACCTTAAAAAGATCAACCCAATTTGAGTGTCGTGAACCATTCACAGGCCTTGTTCAAAATGGACATGAAATTTGATATCAAGGTGAGATTGACACTCTAAAACTAAACCACCAGTTGCATTAATTATAATTTTATTTTAGTGTTCATCATGTAGAGAAAGAATAAAATATTTTTGTTTTCTCAGCTAAAATTAGAGGGTTATGCCCTGACCTAGTGGCTGAAAGTCCACTCAAAGACCTTGAGGCTGAAGGGAGATCCTCTAGTGACTAAGTGGGAGGATTTTAAACCTTCATGAAATCACAATTTTACTCTATTGGGTATGTATAGGACTAGTGGACCCAATGGCAGTACTTTAGGTAGAAGCAGGGGAAGAGTGTATAGGGATGCACCACATAGTTTAAAAAGATGGCCATAATGTTGGGTATCTACCAAAATAACCCAGAAGTATTCTTCAATTATCTGGGGGGGCCTACAAAGACAATTCCGGAAGCAAGTGATGATATTCAAACTTAAATCGATGAATGAGACTTGTGTATAGGCACAATACCTAGAGAACATTAGCTAGAGGAAAGGGAGATCATGCGAGTCAAAGTAGAAGGAGCACCAAGATACTTGTATGAAGGGGAAGAAGAAGGAGAAAGGGGGAAATATAAAAGAAGTAGCCACAACACACTAGTATAAATATCCCAACAACCACCACAACCACTGTAACATTAACAATCATACAGAGGAGAAGTGGTCGAAGTTACATCCAAACCTTAACCTAAAGAATAAAAAGAAAGATGAAAAGAATAAGGACCTCAAGGCCACTGATTCCATAAACTAGATTGAAATAATCTTGAATATGGATAAGAAGATATTTTGTACATTAGTGCAGAAGGAGGTAAATCTGAGTAGCCTTTAGCAACAGGAAGAGAACAAAAAGACAAAAGTTTTCCATATGCAAATTCAGTTCAAGAAGAAAAAGATTGATTCTCTATTCGACTCAGGATCATAAGAAAATCTCATTGCAACAAAGTTGGTTAACAAATTGGGATTGGAATTTCATGATCATTCAAGCCCATATCCATTAGGATGGGTAAATTAATATGTGACAATAAAGGTAACCAAACTATGTAAAATCATTTTTGCTATCAGCAATTATTTTATTGATGAAGTAGAACTAGATGCATTTCCCCTTGATGTATGTGGATTTGTCTTTGGAAGTCCAATATTTACATGAGGGATGCAATCTTCATGCAAAAAGCTAACTAGTACCACCTCGTCAAGGATGGAAAATTGTTCATCATCCACACACACAAGAACAAGTCCAAAAATTTCACTTGTAAGTGACAACCAAACCAATAAACAGATCAGTTCCAGTAAGAAGTATGCTTTACTATTTTTAAGAGAAAACAAGTATGTAGAAAAGTCAATAAGAGAAAAAACATCCATGGAGGGGTGTACTAAGAAATATAAATAACACTTAGAAGAGTTTTTATAGGCATATAAGGATGCGTTATAGGAGCCTAAAGTGATACCACCCAAGATGGAAACAGAGCATGAGATCCAACTATTGCCAAACTCCTGATTACCCAACATTGGGCTATACAAGTAGTCCATTATAAAAGCAAGTAAGGTAAAGAAGCACTTACAAAAACTACTAGAATATGTGTTATTCTAAGGTTTACCTCACCATGTGGGTCATCCATCATCATTGTTCCAAAGAAGAATGGGACTTGGTGCATGTGTATATATTATAAAGTGTTAAACAAAAGTATGCTCATGAATAGGTGCCCCCTACCTAGGATAGATGGTCTACTGGATTAGTTGTAGCAGGTGAGACACTTCACCAAGAGAGACTTGAAGTCTGGATATCATCATGTTCGAGTCAAAGAAGAAGATACCTAGAAGACCTCCTTCAAAACCAAGAAAGGTTTGTATGAGTAGTTAGTCATGTCGTTTGTCCTATCCAATGCACCAACTATAATTATGAGGTTAATGAATGATATATTGTGCCCTTTTATATATTCATTTATTATTGTATACTTGGATGATATATTGGTATACAATGCTACCTAAGAGGAGCACATCTCACATTTTTCGCAAGTGCTAGAGACTTTAAAGAAGCACTAGCTACTGGAAACTATTAAAAGTGTGAGCTTGCACAACAATATTTGGTGTATCTAGGGTATGTGATAGGTAAATAAGAGTTGAAGATAGATCTTTCCAATATGGAGACCATCATGAAGTGTCTAGTGCCTACTAATGTTTATGAGGTTATGTGTTTGATTAGGGCAACATAATACATAAGGAAATTCATGGGTTTCATTAGGGAAACACAATACGTAAGGAAATTCAAAGCCTAATTTTCAGTAGTGGCATCACCACTGCATGCCATAACAACAAGTGGCAAGAATTTACAGTGGGGAAAGGGGTTAGTAAAAGGACTTTGAGGAGATAAAGAAGAAGATCATTCAAGCACCAGTTCTGACATTGCTAAAATTGTAGCAACCCTTTGAAGTGGAGACAAATGCAAGTGGGTGTGCTATGGAAGAGGTCTTGATGAAGGGAGGAAGGCTTTTATCCTATCATTTTGAAGTATTTCATGGGGAAATTATTAACTACCCTACCTATGGCAACGTGCTCTATGCCGTGGTGCAAGTTGTGAAGAAGTGGAAACACTACCTAATGGGAAAGGATATAGTAATCCACATAGATCACCAACCACTATAGTACGTACAGGACTAAAGTAAGCTACAATAAACCAAGCATTACAAGTGCATGGGGTTCTTACAACAATTTCAATAGTGATCAAGTATAAGGAGGGAAGCATAAATAAGTTGACCAACATCTCTCAAGGCCGCTCACATAAAACATCACAACTTTGAGAACCCTTATGCACATGGAGCCATTCACCCATGATGCATACAAAGAGGCATATTTAGATGATGAGGAATTCAAGGAGGTGTTTGAGTAGTTAAAAATCTAGAGTCACGTGCATGATGGTGACAACTATTTGACTACCATCTCCATCTCCAGGATGCATTACTCTATAGGATGGATAAGTTAGGTGTTCCTAAAGGTGAACGACTACAATTGATTAGAGAGGCTCACACCTCAAGGTTTCAAGGCACTTTGGTGTAGTGAAGAAAATGACCAACTTACAAAGGTATGTGTATTGGCCCAAGATGCAAGAACAAGTAGCTAGGCTTATAAGAGGATGCAAGATTTGTTGTACCAACAATCCTAGTAATAGGAAATAAGGTATATATCGTCCCTTTCATATACCCACTCATCCTTGGAAAAGCATTTCCATATACTTTTTAGGAGTTTTACTAACAACCAAGAAGAGATTTGACTATTGGATCATGCTAGTTGACATTTTCAACAAGATGTGTGTTTTGATGCCATGTAAAAAGACCATAAGTAGGAAAGAAGCAACAAATTTATTCTTTGGCCAATTCTAGGTGCACTTTTGGATACCTAGGAGCATTGTTTCAGAAAAAGACACAAGATTCCTCAATGCATTTTGGACTACATTATGAGAGATGATGGACATGAAGTTAAAGAGGTTCAAATCATTCCATCCTCAGACATATGGGTAGAGATAAGTAGCCAACAAGACTATGGTGCATATTTTGAGGGGTTATACTTAGAAGCATCCAAAGACATGGCATGAAAATATTGGATATATACAACACTATTATAATAGATCAATCCACACGTATATGGGTAAGTCCCATGTTAGGTCCCTATACTAGTAGTGTAGCCCATTATTGTTATTAGTGCAACCCCCTTATTGTATTTTTGTGCCCATGTAGTCCCCATATTGTTATTATTGTGCACCATAGAAGCCCAATATTATTATTATTGTGCCTTTCAAATATTATTGTTATGTAGGCTCTAATTATATTGTGACCCCTTAGAATCTTATATATAGAAAGGAGGTCTTCTCATTTGTATCATCAAATAATTGTCCATTTGTGTAATGTAAAGGAGGTTTCCCCCTCGAAGAGGCTTATTTTTAAGTCGTTGACTATATCTTCTTCTATTTTGTGAGTTGGTTGCATAACATTTGGTATAAGAGGTATGTTAGGTACCTGTACTACTACTGTAACTCCTTATTGTTATTAGTGCAACCCACTTCTTGTATTGTTGTGCCCATGTAGTCCCAATATTGTTATTATTGTGCCCCATAGAAGCCCACTAGTATTATTGTTGTGCCCTTACAATATTATTGTTATGTAGGCTCTGACTATATTGTGACCCCTTAGACTCCTATATATAGAAAGGAGGTATCATCATTTGTATCATCGAATAATTGTTTATTTGTGTAATGTAAAGGACTTTTCCCCCTTGAAGAGGCTAATTTTGAAGTCATTGATTATCTCTTCTTCTATTTTGTGAGCTGGTTGCATGGTATTAGAGCTTTGGATTCTAAGGTTTTGCTGCTTCAAACATGTCATTGTGGAATTGTCGCTATAAAGTTTTTCCTACAAAGATTCAAAAGTTGAAATTAAAACCCAGTGGATCTATTCGCTTGGTGAACCTCATGTACAAATTTGAGATATTGTATCACTATATTTTCAGAGATATGATCCGAGGAAGTTAGGGTTTTTGCAGGCTCCAGAATTCGATCTCAAAAAGGTGACCTTGGGAAAATTGTCATAATTTTCTCTCTAAGCATCGGATTTAAATTTCGTAAAGAGTGAAAAAAATAGGACATACTTTAGTTTATTGGATATCATTTTCAGGGCCAAAGATCAAAATAATGACACGTGGAACTTCGTACAAGTTCACTCTACTGAACCAATCTATAATTAGGTCATCGTGGGAAATTGGGAATAACTCTTTCTTGGAGAATCCAATATCAATCAAACCTTTGGGTTGGAAATAAGAGTTAGAGGGCTACCATAGGACAAAATTTCAAAACTTGGATATTCAAAATTACAAATTTACAGTCGTTTAAATATCGAGTTCGTAAAATCAAAAAAAGAATGACTCGAATCAAGAAAACAGAAACACCTAGTAAGCAAAATTGGATGGATGATTTGAAGAATGAAATCGAAGATAAGATAAAAAGTTTTATCTATGCCATGGAAGCTAATATTTATGGCATAGAAGCAAAATTGAAAGGAAACATGGAATATTTGAAGAAAGACAGAGAAGGTTTGAATGAAGGATGTAAAAAGTTGCTACAAGAAAGGCTTCCTAATGACAAAAAGGTAGTAGAGGAAACTCATGATGAGAACAAAAGAAATGTTAATCATGATTTCATAGAATCTAATGTTGGATTGAAGACCCACCATATTCCAAATTTATATATGAGGAAGTTTGATGGCAAGGATCCGATAACTTGGATACTACAGATGTATCAATATTTTGATCTACATGATGTGAAACCGTCACAAAAAGTATGTATTTCATCTTTACATTTAGAACCAAATCAATTTGTATGGTATAGAGGGCTTTGTTCTCATAACCCACTGGTCACCTGGTCAATTTTCACAGAGGAAATGATAGCACATTATGAGGATACAAATAGCAACACCTTCTTTACCCAATTGATAAATCTCAAACAAAAGGGTTCAATTGCAGAGCACATTGAGGACTTCTAAAAATTGAATATAAAGGTAAATGATATTCTAGAGAAACATAGGATGGAAGTATTCATGGGGGCTTTAAAGGGTAATGCCCAAAATTTCGTCTTTGGGAACCTGATTCATTGGAGAAGGCATTCAAGTTGGCAAAAAAAATTGAAAGAAAAATTATGGCAACAAGGAATCCTACCACTCACAACTATAAAGATGGAAGTGTTTTTTCTCCTAGCCTTCCACAACCTACAAGGTTGACACCACAAAAATTGGAAGAAAAAAGAGCAAAAGGGCTTTGTTACAGTTTTGATAACAAATACACTAAAGGTCTTGAGTGTCCTGAGAAAAAGTTATTCTACATAGGTTGTGAAGAGGAGGAAGAAAAGGATTAAGAAATGTCAAAAGAATATGATATACACCAGGAACCAACCCCAAAGAAAGAAGAAATGAATCTGACCATATATTTTAATGCATTGGAAAGAATTACCACTCCTCGAACTCTTAAGATAGATGCACAAATAGAGATAGTGAACAAATGGTTGGAAGGATATCTTCGTTGCTTCGTATATGATAAACAAACTCAATGAGTCAAGTGGTTACCTTTGGTTAAATGGTGGTATAACGCTTAAGAAAAAATGACCCCATTTATGACACTTTATGGATATCATCCATCATCCATCACATCATCTTTAAGAGAAAATTCTAAGGTTCAAGCAGTCGAAGATCACATCAAGCATCAACAACAAGTTCTCCAACTCTTAAAGGATAAAATCACTTTGGCGCAGAACCAAATGAAACAATAAGCATATCAACATCGCACCAAAAGAATTTTTGATGTAGGCGATTGGGTATTTTTACGGCTACAACCATATAAAAAATGTCCCTCAAGCAAGCTAAGAAGGATAATAAATAATCACCAAAGTACTATGTTCCTTAAAAGGTGTTGTAAAGGATTGGTACAATGACATGCAAATTGGAGTTTCCTACATCTTCCTGAGTGCACCTAGTTTTCCATGTTTGATGCTTAAAGAAGGCTAGAGGTGACAAGCTCCCAGTTCAAACAATGTTGCCGAAACTTGACGAGGAAGGAAAAATCATATTGGAACCTGAAGTAGTCATGGAAATAAGAACCTGACAACTACGAAATCGATCAAGTTCAGAGTATCTCATCAAGTGGAAGAAATTACCCTCTCAAGATTTCACATGGGATGATGAGAATTTTATACAGAAGCATCCAAAACTACTCAAGCGTTGAGGACAACACATTTTTAAGGAGAGGGGTGCGTTAGGTCCCTGTACTACTAGTGTATCCCCTTATTTTTATTAGTGCAACCTCCTTATTGTATTGTTGTGCCTGTGTAGTCCTCATATTGTTATTATTCTGCCCCATAGAAGCCCACTATTGTTATTGTTGCGCCCTTACAATATTATTGTTATGTAGGCTCTGATTATATTGTGACCCCTTAGACTCTTATATATAGAAAGGAGGCCTTGTCATTTGTATCATCAAAGAATTGTTCATTTGTGTAATGTAAAGGAGGTTTCCCCCTCGAAGAGGCTTATTTTTAAGTCGTTTATCTATCTCTTCTTCTATTTTGTGAGCTAGTTGCATAACATCCTAATTCCTTCACTTTTGGATATTACATATGGGAAGCACGGAGGAGTGAGGGAGGATCTGACAGGGGATGCCTTGAGGGTAGAAATATTTGTTGAAAATATTAGGAACATCCATATATAGGTACAAGAGACATTGTAGAATTCATAAGAAAAATATAAGGTTAGGCATGATCAACACTCGAATAGAGAAATCATTCAAGATCCCTTTTTTGTTTTGTTACAGAAAAATGAAACACGACATGAAAAACATATATCCTTCTTCAATCAAACTCTCAAAGATGAATAATAAAAGAATGATATTTTAGAGGAGCAATTTTATGCAATGTTTAAGGCCTTGAAATATTTTAGGTCATGAGTTACATTCCAAAATAATTTCCTATGTCCCTAACAACTTTTTTTAAGCCATACTCAGCCAATATAATAGTGATGACAATAGATGAAAGTGGATAGACAAGATTGATGAGTTTGATTTGGAAATAAAGGAAACTAAGCTAGTCAAAGGACATGGATTACTTGTAGAATCACATTGCAGAGTATTGGGAATCAATGTTGTTTCACACTTGTCAGAAATATCTTTAGAAAAAACAATTAAGAAGAATCCACAAGAAACTTCTCTAACACAAACTAAATAGAAAGAATCCACAAGAACATTTCTTAATTATCTTGTTCCATGTGGTATAAAGATATTGTGTTCTTTTTGTAGCATCTTGAATCCCTCACTGATTTAAAAATAGAAAAGGTGAAATATTTAAAACTCCAATCAATTAAATATTGTATTATTGATTAAAAAATATATTGTAAAGATCCCCTAAGAATCCTACTTTTATGTTTGTTTGAATAAGAAACACATGGGATAATTGATGAGCTTCATAAAGGAATTTGTGGATGACATTATGCATGGAGGGAAATAACACATAAAATTTTGAGGGTAGGATTTTATTGGTCTAAGCTATTTTTAAAAGTAAATTTCAAGATTAGAGCATGTATTGAATGCCAAATATTTGCAGGTAAACATAATATTCTCTCTTTGCCACTTATTCTTGTTTGAGTTGAAGCTCCATTTATGTAGTGGTGTCTTGATTTTATCGGAAAACTTCATCCACCTTCAAGTGGATAGCATAGATGGATACTTACATCTAAAGACTATTTTACAAAATGGGTAGAGGTCATTCCTACCATATTTGCATCAGATACCATAGTTATTAAGTTTCTTGAATATAACATTTTTTCAAGTTTTGGATGCCCTAGAAAGATTATAGAAAATAATGTTAAAGCCTCTAATTCAATATAAATTATCACTTTTTGTTGTAAGTACAACATAATGCTTGGTCATTCCCAACATACTATCCTTAGGGTCATGGACTTGCAAGATATTTCTCCAATAAAAGTTTGATGAGGATGACTAAGAAAATTATGGAAAACAATAAAAGGGTTAGGGATTCACATATCAAGTATGTTCTTTGGGCCAATAGAATTTATACAAAGATATCTACATGGAAATCTCCCTCTCATCTTGTATATGATCCAGATGTTATTTTTACTATCCAACTTGCTTCCCCTGTTATGAAGATTATACAATATTCTCATGAAGATCCTAACAATTTTACTAGAAGGATCAATCAAATAATAGAACTACGACATGATAGGTTATAGGATGAAAAATTGCAACAATACCAGGATAAAATAAAAAGTGTGTTTGACAAAAGAGCTAAAAACATGAATTTTAATATAGGATATTTGGTATTAAGATGGGGTGTTAGACGAGAAGATAAAGGAAAGAATGGAAAGTTAACAACATTTGGTTTAGACCATTGAAGGTTATAGTAGCAAAAAATAAACAACAAATTTATTCTTTAGAATTTAGATGGTGATTTACTAGATCTACTTGTGAATGGGAAATATCTGAAACATTTCATTATGTCTTGACACCATTAGTAGTTTCAGTGAGGATTGGTTTGATATTGGAAAGCATGCAATTTTTCAATTGCAATATATGACTCCATATCCCAAGGTGAAGGCAAAAATACGAGATTATTAGTTTCTTCTAACAAGACATTATCCCCAGTTTGAGCATGTGTTGTAGTGAGAAAGATTTTTGTTGACTGTATGTAAGAGAAAAAAAAAATAATTACAAAAAATTTGGTTACATCCCTTCATTTTGTAAACATTCAATTGAAAATTAAAATTTTAAATAAATCTGTGCAAAGGGTAATGTAGCGCACACTATCAAGCACACGATATCAAGATCTATGGTCAATATCCATGACGACCCCCTCCAACTAGCATCACGGATAACGGGGGGGTGGGTCCATGATAGATATTGTGTGGTTAATTGCTAAGAGTATGTGTCAAGGTAATATTATTTGTGCTCCAAGCCCCCTACACAATTTTAAACCATAAAGGACCTCCTCGATAAACTGCTTGTTGACATATTAGTGACCTCAAGACACACCAGAAATAGGCATGTTTGACAATGCAATTGATAGCTAATGGAAATACAATGGACCTAATAGCTAGTGAACATGTCAACAAAAATTGATGATGTGGTAGTTGAAGTATAAACCAACTTGGCATATGATATTATATCTATGTGGACCTAACATGGCATGACATGTGGAATATGATATCGACATGACGTTAGATGATATGACCCTCAAAAAGGTTGAAAATAATTTTTTGTTTCATTTTCATTAGATCAATGATTTCGATTTATTTTTGAAGAAGTGTTTCAAGGGGTAAAAGGAAAGATGATGGGTAAACCATCACTATTCCTAATAAAATTTGGAGAAGAAGGGTGCATATTCAAAACCATTGCTTTCAAAAGAATCCTAGGATATTGTCAGCTATCAACTCTAGGTCATCAAATAGACTCTAGGTATTTGTATTTCATTTTCCTTATTTGTTATAAAGAAAAGGAAATGAAAAGAACTAGTTCATATGTATCTGAGACTTCCCATCTTCCCAACCTTGAAGAAATGGCGCTAATTGATATATACTCCAACATTTTTGGCACTACTATCTCCCATTGTGACCTATTTTAATTATATCAACAAACCCATGCCTAATTCAATAAATTAGAATATTACCTTCATGCTTGTGAGTCACATTTAGCCAGATTTATTATCCACAAACATACCCATTTATTGAATTTATAACCTGGTGTGCTCAAAACAATATTCCAAGTAAAAGAGAAATCATTTCATGGAATATCACCATCCTCTTCCATATTAATTCATATTCCATTTTATAATGCTCAAGGTTATCTTGAAAAATAAAACTAGACCTTTAAAGGGAGAAACTTTAGAAGCTACATTCCAAGAATTGTCCAATGAAGAAAATACCACCCTTTTGCAATCCCTACTTGCTCTAGAAACCCCTATTCCTAAAATTTGATCCCCATTTAGCATTGGCATTTCCTAGATATTTCTCGTCAAGTTATTTCCATGATTCATTCTATTTTAGGATATGACAATGATAAAAAAATAGATGTAAATATCTTAGGTTTCTTGACATTTCTTTGTAGTATTACCACAAAAAAATATTTTGTTAGGTTTCATTTTAGTGAGTATTTGGAAGAATCCATTCACTTGCAGTTAGTTCAATTCAATCTTACCAGGAGTTTTAGGTATCAATCTTACTTAGTCTATATTTTATTGTTCTTTCAAGTTGAAAAGTTTTGTAATCTTCATTTAAATCTCCAAGACCACATGGGTAATTCTACTTTTGTCCTCCATTGGACTAATTTAGTCAAAATGTGACCTCAGAATGTTAGTTTTTTAGATTTTGTATACACATTTATGTTAATTCTATATTCCATCATCCATGAAGAAATTCCCCTAGAATATTCACTGAGATCAAGAATATTCTTTAGTGGAGTCCTCATACCAAGGTAGGTGTTTGGTACATGTTTTGACATTATGCTAAGATCAAATATTATGGTTTTTAGCCCCCCCATTTTCAACTTCTTGTCTTTATGGCAATGAATATCTTTGCATTAGAATATATTACTAAAATATTGGAGTGAGATAAAGGACATTTCATTGCTAGAAAGTAGTAGACAACATTCAAATTAAAGAAGGAAGTTGGGCCATTAATTTCTAATGCTAAGGAAACAATTTTAGAAGTTGATAGAATGTTAAGAGAATTAAATTTTCCATAAGGAGAGCATTGGGCATATAATCTCTAGATGATCATATTAATCAAAAGATTAAAATGTGGGTACGATCCTTCCATGCACTCCAACATGAAATTTAGAGAAGTTAGCAAATAAATATTCTTGGTAGTGTGAGCAACAACTCCTTCAACAACAAGTTACACAAACATTAAAGTATTCTCAATCTCATATAATTGATACACATAGCAAGAGAATATTATGAAGAGACCACATCGGCATATTTCACAATCAGCTTATGAGATATAAGCATGTGATCAGAACTACCCAAGAAGTAGAGAACATAGAACCAGAAAGATGAAAAACAAATATTAGTACAAAATATAGATGATATTGCATCAAGTGAGCATGTATTTACTATGGAGTGTGTACCACAAATAATGGTTTCAACACTTGATGATCAAGATAGTCTTGCAACCACTCCATCATCTATAGATCAAGACAAGAAGGACAATTTATTTTCTCAATATTTGTAGATGAAGGGAAAAAATATAGAAACCAGGAAATATTTGTATGCTTCACTTTGGAGACAAGGTTCTTCTTAAGCGAGGTTGTTATCAACATTAGATTTTGAAAAAATCTACTTTAATATGGTTGTTTTGGAGCTTAATGTTCAAACTATCAAGATAATTGAAGACTACAAAGCCCTCAAATTCTTTGTGAATTTGGATAAAATTCCTCTAATTGATAAAATGGATCTACATAGAAAAATTGGTGAGATGTTTTTTAGAGATGTTACTAAATTTTCATTAATTATGTCAAAGGAACAAGCCATGGTTGAAAAAATTGACACTCAACTTAAATAGAAGAAAGTTTCCACTAGAATAAAACAAATGAGAATATATTAATTTGAACAATGGATAGTTATGTTGGGAGTTAATACCCATGATGTCAGCTCCATTCAAGTTTTGATAAAATCAAAGACACATGTATTCTTTTTTTGAGAAATAAGTTGAAAACACCTAACTTTGAACATGTTCAAACTTTGGAGATATTGGTAATTGAGCAAGAAAAGCACCAACTATTAGAACATAATATAGATATGAGTGAGAAAATAGGAAATTATGAGTAGCAGATTGTATTATTAACAGAAGAGAGAAAATATCATATATGTCAAAATGTTTTAGCTCATATACATCAACACCTACACCAAGCACATCAGAAGATCCATAAAAAAAAATAGCCAAAATACTTTAGATTTGAGTTTAAGAGAAGTAGAAGTAGAAAATTAAAGAGGATAATCATTGTGAAAGATGATGAAATCGATATTTTAAAAGAGAAAATATTAGAAAAATATGGAACTATCAAGAACTATTAGGATCACAAAGAAAAATTATAGCAAGAAGTAGATCATATAGAAAACATATTGGTAGGTACGACTTATTTGATAGGAGAAAGACACATTTTATGGGATCAAATTATATTTGAAGTTATAAAATTATGTAATTATTTTTCATTATTTAGAGATGAATCTATATTACCCTATTAGATAAAGAAAGTCATTCAACAAGTTTGAAATGAATTGGGTGATAATATCCCGAATTGGGGTGTTTTTTAATGGTAATAACGATGTGGGGGTTTGTTCTTGCCACTTGATGGAAATCATGTGAAATAATGAAGGGGGTGGCATGGCCACCCCATTGCATTCTTAAGCATGCAAGTCTTAACTCCACAACCATGACATTCGGTAGAGGTAGCGGGAAAGGCTTGAATAATACTTAGGAGAGGCGAGGCTCTTGGAGGAAATAACTAGCAACTCTTGGTGTGGAGGCCCTGTCTAACTCAAAGGAAAATTTTGAGCGTGAATGCAATCAATGGTATACTCTACACTAGGATTTTAATTGGTGGCTTGACTTAGGAATGTTGGGAGTTCTTATCACTAGCATCCTAATGAAAAAGCTAGGGAGGAAAAATTGAATTTGACAATGGACTCGTCGTCATTTGAGGAGCAAGAAGATTTTTTGGTCGAATAGAAGTCAAGGGTTCAAGGCCCATCAAGTTTATGGAAGAATATTGTTTGTAGATTCACCAAATAGTGTTTCTGAAGACCCACCCCATCATTAGAAGGCTCACATATTGGGTAACACTTAATTCCCTCTTCCCTCTCCATTTTGATAATATTATTGTAATAAACACTTTTATTTTGTTCAAGGACCGCAACATGGGGGAGAATTCTATTCTGGGTTTCTTGTTTTGATTGTGGTTTTACACCCTTGAGCGCATTCTAAAATTAGGGCTCTACCTTGGCTCGAGAGTGTCGCTCTGGGGTCTCAGTTTTTCATTGATGAATGGTGGTTGTGATATTGGTTGTATTTTCAATCTCTTCTATTCAAGTTTTGGGTCTTATTGTATGGTGGTTCCATTATCTTGTTTTCTCTGAATGGTTTAGTTATGTACTCTCTCGCTCTCAATTTCTGGTTCCAGTTGTTATTAAATGTTGTGGTAAGGAGGTCTTTCCTATCAGTCAAGATGCAACGTGAACGCATGAGGAGTATACATGATGGGGGAGGTCACAATCCTAAGGGCCCTAAAAAATCCAAACAAAAAGCTCGGGATGCTGCTGAAACTTTTCAAATTGTTGTTCCCCCTAACAATCGTGAAGAGATTCACCAAATGGAAGCCTTGGCTATTAGAGAAACGTCATCCTTCTCTAATTTTGAGCTTCTTGATGCACTTGAATAGTGGGTCCATGATCTTGGTCATACTAGAGGTAGGAGAAAATAGTACTTCCATGCCCTTTGCTTGTATTGGAAAATGAAAACCTTGTTGGGCAAGGCGTTGGCTGAGAAGCAAAAGAAGCATTATAATATATTTTCCAGTTTGGAATATGTTAAAAGGATGTAGTGAAATCAACATTTTTGTTTGGGACGAGTTGATGCTAGATTGGATCCTATTGAGCATCACATAATATGTATCTCTACTAATATATCCCCACCATGTTTGAGTACCAAGGATCTAGCTCCGGTCACCTCATCTGACTCATAAACCTAGTTATGTTTGTTCTGAGGGTGATGTTTTGGAACTTACTATAAATTGTTTCATTTTTTTTATGTTGCTTAAGATGTTTGAGTTTTGGAACAATTATTCTATAGGGAGGTGGCAGAAAATACTTGGTTTCCCTTTGGGCAGGTTGAGGCCACCCTCAACAGTATTGCATTATGATTCTCATAAGATTTATGAAAGCACTCTAAAGATTTTGTGAGGAAATATAGAACAAACTTACCAAAAAAAAAAGAGCACTGGATGATAAACCTCAAATGGCCAATAGAATTATAAAGTTACTCAATTCTAAAAGATGGCATGACTTGAATAAAATTGGAGTTATGGACATGAAATCACCAATTATGGATACAAATAAGGTCTTAACTAAGAACAATATCACACAAAAAACCCGAAATAAATGCAATATTGTGGAAAGAAATGTGGAGCACTTTCTAAACAAGTTCTATAATTTGATTGAGATGGGTTTTCCTACTTGTTGGACTAAAAAGTATAGTCTAATTTCACAAGAATCATATAAAGAGCCATTATTGAAAGAAAGAAATAAAATTGACAAATTTACAGATATGATAGGCGTGTTAAAGGGACAAACTACCGTGGACAAGTTAATTGATGATTTCAATCTCTTATAGCAACTTAAAAACCTTTTTACCACAATACCTACGTATGAAAAATATATGAATTTGGATATAGCATACAGAAAAGTGGCTACATTCAATTACCCTACAACTTTAGATTGGGTTTACCTCACCTTATTTGCATAAAGATAATTCATCAAAACGATTGGAGCATGAGAGTGCATAATATTCCAATATGTGGCAGGCATTGAGCCTTCTTCTCCAACAAATGCTTAATTTTGTAATTTTGGTCTTATAAAGCAACAAATCTAAATTAACAAATTGTCACAATTTCTTTTGTATAAAATTAATTGAGGATTCGATACTAAGGGATTGAGATTTTGCTACCTATTGATAAATTTGTAACAAGGGTAGTAATTTTCTTATTGATTTGATTAGAATCAATCTTTTTATTAGTGATATTTTGAACAAAATTTTGTAAAGTCTTCCACTATAAATGAAACAACATTTTATTCTACCATCTCATTTCATATTATGAATAGATCTGAAAGTGGATATTGGGTATTACTTCCACATTCCTACATGTCTACATTTAACACTATTGAGAGAGAATTTATGAAATATTTAATTTGTTTTTAACACAATTCTCTTTAAATGTAGTATCTGCCACAAAATACATATGATGAATATGAGTATGTTATATGAATATTAATTTTTCTTACTTAATATGCTTTCCAACACATAAGGGTTTGCATGTTAGTTTAGTATTCTTGATCTTGTGTATTTTTTTCCCTCTATTCTTCTATCCACTATCTCACAAGATCTATGTATGTCCTAATTGATTGACTACCCATAAATTGGTGATTTTGTATATTTTCCTGAATCATTGAAAGAAAGATATAAATCTAGACTAGATTAATTATTTGAATGGATTGATGTCTTGGCATAGTTATCTATCCAAGGACATCTCAAAGAACAACAGGTCCCACAACCTCAAAGATAAGGTTTCATATTTGGCTTGTGTTGGAGCCTTGGAAGGGAAGTGGGATGCTCTGAGGGACTACAATGTAGAGAAGTTGTACACTTCCTTGTAATGTGCAAGGTTAGGAAGTTGTACACTTGTTGGTTGGAGTTGTTATTAGAGTTGGTACCTTGGCCTAATTTGAACCAGTACTGGTTGTGAAACCTTAGTTGGCCTAGAGAGATTTACTTTGCCCTAGTGGATTCAAATCCCTAGCCTAAGAGAGACCTTTTATTGAGAGATATAGAACACCAACTTCTATGGTTGGGTGGAACATCCGAGGCCTGCAACCAATTGGAGGAATTTACAAAAGATAAATGTTTTTGTTATGATCTTTATATGATGTTCATGATGTGTCTTTCGTGTGCTTAGTTTATGTTTCTATCCACATTCATATTTTTATACGATATTATGTTTTATGCATAAGTTATGCATGAGATTGCAATTATTTGGCCTACATAATTGAATCATACGCAAAGCACAATACTGATTGGTATCAAAGCTTCGTTTGGGCATAATTAATCATGACATCAGAAAAATAATGAGCTAGGTTTATTTTTATTTTTTAAATATATGTACATAGTTGAATTAGCAATGATGTGGCTCAGATAGGAGTCTAGACATATTACAAGATAAATTTGTATAACTGAAATACATCATGTTTTCTTTCCCAAACAATGGCATGGATTAGATAGGAGTGGAGCAACCAATGAGAGAGGACCACTTGCAAATGAGCTTGGGAGAACCACCTATAAAACGACAAACTATTAGTTGAGGAGTATTCATAATCTCAATATTAACATGGTGGACATACCCATGCTCATAAAAATGTTGAGGTACATCATGCGATCATGGCAATGTGAAGCCAAATCAAGTACATAATCATGATAAAAAGTATATATCTATCACAATAAATATAATATGGGGCCATAACATGGTATAGAGCTACAAGATATTAGCATGAGGTGTAACATATCAAGTGGAATATGAGATTGATTGAGATTGAGACTATAAATGATGAGAAAGTCAATGAGAGTAGGACTCAAGAATTTCCTTATTCATGGCATAATGACAAGGTTGACTTGGCAACAACTATACAATACCAAAGGCGAGGGTTAAAAATAGGTAAGGGGTTTATAATAAAAACTCATATTTTGATTAGAATTGAAGCCCATAACTGACAAACCAAGATGAGGGTGATGTGAGGATGCATATAATTGGTATCAATACTAAACTTAGGACACATAAATAAATTAAATCTAAAGTATAAATTGTTAACGCAATGCATTATGATTTGAATAAGGGAAACTATGACTACTACCATAAGAGCTCATGTGACGTAATGGTGTCAAAAGAGTCCAATGAACATTTCCCCAAAGAATGAAAAAATTTGGATATGTTACTATAAAGGAAATAAGTTCTTAAAATGTACAACCAAGAGGATCAATCCAATATGATGGAAAGAACAAAGGCAATTGAAAGCAACCAAGGGTGGAGCACTATTAAAATCTCCATGAAGGAACAATGAATGGTTGCATAAAAATGAAAATGATCTTCATAGTATGGAGGAGGTAGAAGGCTAATGACATGTGATGATGTGTTGCATAAATAGCCAATTCAATAGAAACTTCTTGGGAGTCCATAGGGACAAGCTAGCAAAATTGTGAGTGAAAAATAAGGCTACCTTGAAAATGCAAACTATAGAGAATTCCATTCCTAAATGGGAAGATAATGACATGGGTGCTAATATGCAATGAACTACCACTGTAAGGCAATCCATGTAGGTGGAATACTACCACCAGGTAAGATTCAAATGTATCATGGATAGGCTAAATGGCTCAACCCAATTAGTGGTAAGGGTTGTGGTCTCTTAAAAACATATTCAAAATATAACAAATGAGGAAAATGCAATATAAACAAATAAAATATGCTATCTAAATGCTAGCTTGAAGAAGTAAAAGGATGCTGCTGAAACTTTTCAAATTGTTGTTCCCCCTAACAATCGTGAAGAGATTCACCAAATGGAAACCTTGGCTATTAGAGAAAGGTCATCCTTCTCTAATTTTGAGCTTCTTGATGCACTTGAATAGTGGGTCCATGATCTTGGTCATACTAGAGGTAGGAGAAAATAGTACTTCCATGCCCTTTGCTTGTATTGGAAAATGAAAACCTTGTTGGGCAAGGCGTTGGCTGAGAAGCAAAAGAAGCATTATAATATATTTTCCAGTTTGGAATATGTTAAAAGGATGTAGTGAAATCAACATTTTTGTTTGGGACGAGTTGATGCTAGATTGGATCCTATTGAGCATCACATAATATGTATCTCTACTAATATATCCCCACCATGTTTGAGTACCAAGGATCTGGCTCTGGTCACCTCATCTGACTCATAAACCTAGTTATGTTTGTTCTGAGGGTGATGTTTTGGAACTTACTATAAATTGTTTCATTTTTTTTTATGTTGCTTAAGATGTTTGAGTTTTGGAACAATTATTCTATAGGGAGGTGGCAAAAAATACTTGGTTTCCCTTTGGGCAGGTTGAGGCCACCCTCAACAGTATTGCATTATGATTCTCATAAGATTTATGAAAGCACTCTAAAGATTTTGTGAGGAAATATAGAACCAACTTACCAAAAAAAAAAGAGCACTGGATGATAAACCTCAAATGGCCAATAGAATTATAAAGTTACTCAATTCTAAAAGATGGCATGACTTGAATAAAATTGGAGTTATGGACATGACATCACCAATTATGGATACAAATAAGGTCTTAACTAAGAACAATATCACACAAAAAACCCGAAATAAATGCAATATTGTGGAAAGAAATGTGGAGCACTTTCTAAACAAGTTCTATAATTTGATTGAGATGGGTTTGCCTACTTGTTGGACTAAAAAGTATAGTCTAATTTCACAAGAATCATATAAAGAGCCATTATTGAAAGAAAGAAATAAAATTGACAAATTTACAGATATGATAGGCGTGTTAAAGGGACAAACTACTGTGGACAAGTTAATTGATGATTTCAATCTCTTATAGCAACTTAAAAACCTTTTTACCACAATACCTACGTATGAAAAATATATGAAGTTGGATATAGCATACAGAAAAGTGGCTACATTCAATTACCCTACAACTTTAGATTGGGTTTACCTCACCTTATTTGCATAAAGATAATTCATCAAAACGATTGGAGCATGAGAGTGCATAATATTCCAATATGTGGCAGGCATTGAGCCTTCTTCTCCAACAAATGCTTAATTTTGTAATTTTGGTCTTATAAAGCAACAAATCTAAATTAACAAATTGTCACAATTTCTTTTGTATAAAAGTAATTGAGGATTCGATACTAAGGGATTGAGATTTTGCTACCTATTGATAAATTTGTAACAAGGGTAGTAATTTTCTTATTGATTTGATTAGAATCAATCTTTTTATTAGTGATATTTTGAACAAAATTTTGTAAAGGCTTCCACTATAAATGAAACAACATTTTATTCTACCATCTCATTTCATATTATGAATAGATCTGAAAGTGGATATTGGGTATTACTTCCACATTCCTACATGTCTACATTTAACACTATTGAGAGAGAATTTATGAAATATTTATTTTTTTTTTAACACAATTCTCTTTAAATGTAGTATTTGCCACAAAATACATATGATGAATATGAGTATGTTATATGAATATTAATTTTTCTTACTTAATATGCTTTCCAACACATAAGGGTTTGCATGTTAGTTTAGTATTCTTGATCTTGTGTATTTTTTTCCCTCTATTCTTCTATCCACTATCTCACAAGATCTATGTATGTCCTAATTGATTGACTACCCATAAATTGGTGATTTTGTATATTTTCCTGAATCATTGAAAGAAAGATATAAATCTAGACTAGATTAATTATTTGAATGGATTGATGTCTTGGCATAGTTATCTATCCAAGGACATCTCAAAGAACAACAGGTCCCACAACCTCAAAGATAAGGTTTCATATTTGGCTTGTGTTGGAGCCTTGGAAGGGAAGTGGGATGCTCTGAGGGACTACAATGTAGAGAAGTTGTACACTTCCTTGTAATGTGCAAGGTTAGGAAGTTGTACACTTGTTGGTTGGAGTTGTTATTAGAGTTGGTACCTTGGCCTAATTTGAACCAGTACTGGTTGTGAAACCTTAGTTGGCCTAGAGAGATTTACTTTGCCCTAGTGGATTCAAATCCCTAGCCTAAGAGAGACCTTTTATTGAGAGATATAGAACACCAACTTCTATGGTTGGGTGGAACATCCGAGGCCTGCAACCAATTGGAGGAATTTACAAAAGATAAATGTTTTTGTTATGATCTTTATATGATGTTCATGATGTGTCTTTCGTGTGCTTAGTTTATGTTTCTATCCACATTCATATTTTTATACGATATTATGTTTTATGCATAAGTTATGCATGAGATTGCAATTATTTGGCCTACATAATTGAATCATACGCAAAGCACAATACTGATTGGTATCAAAGCTTCGTTTGGGCATAATTAATCATGACATCAGAAAAATAATGAGCTAGGTTTATTTTTATTTTTTAAATATATGTACATAGTTGAATTAGCAATGATGTGGCTCAGATAGGAGTCTAGACATATTACAAGATAAATTTGTATAACTGAAATACATCATGTTTTCTTTCCCAAACAATGGCATGGATTAGATAAGAGTGGAGCAACCAATGAGAGAGGACCACTTGCAAATGAGCTTGGGAGAACCACCTATAAAACGACAAACTATTAGTTGAGGAGTATTCATAATCTCAATATTAACATGGTGGACATACCCATGCTCATAAAAATGTTGAGGTACATCATGCGATCATGGCAATGTGAAGCCAAATCAAGTACATAATCATGATAAAAAGTATATATCTATCACAATAAATATAATATGGGGCCATAACATGGTATAGAGCTACAAGATATTAGCATGAGGTGTAACATATCAAGTGGAATATGAGATTGATTGAGATTGAGACTATAAATGATGAGAAAGTCAATGAGAGTAGGACTCAAGAATTTCCTTATTCATGGCATAATGACAAGGTTGACATGGCAACAACTATACAATACCAAAGGCGAGGGTTAAAAATAGGTAAGGGGTTTATAATAAAAACTCATATTTTGATTAGAATTGAAGCCCATAACTGACAAACCAAGATGAGGGTGATGTGAGGATGCATATAATTGGTATCAATACTAAACTTAGGACACATAAATAAATTAAATCTAAAGTATAAATTGTTAACGCAATGCATTATGATTTGAATAAGGGAAACTATGACTACTACCATAAGAGCTCATGTGACGTAATGGTGTCAAAAGAGTCCAATGAACATTTCCCCAAAGAATGAAAAAATTTGGATATGTTACTATAAAGGAAATAAGTTCTTAAAATGTACAACCAAGAGGATCAATCCAATATGATGGAAAGAACAAAGGCAATTGAAAGCAACCAAGGGTGGAGCACTATTAAAATCTCCATGAAGGAACAATGAATGGTTGCATAAAAATGAAAATGATCTTCATAGTATGGAGGAGGTAGAAGGCTAATGACATGTGATGATGTGTTGCATAAATAGCCAATTCAATAGAAACTTCTTGGGAGTCCATAGGGACAAGCTAGCAAAATTGTGAGTGAAAAATAAGGCTACCTTGAAAATGCAAACTATAGAGAATTCCATTCCTAAATGGGAAGATAATGACATGGGTGCTAATATGCAATGAACTACCACTGTAAGGCAATCCATGTAGGTGGAATACTACCACCAGGTAAGATTCAAATGTATCATGGATAGGCTAAATGGCTCAACTCAATTAGTGGTAAGGGTTGTGGTCTCTTAAAAACATATTCAAAATATAACAAATGAGGAAAATGCAATATAAACAAATAAAATATACTATCTAAATGCTAGCTTGAAGAAGTAAAAGCACAACTAAAGGTCACATGAAAAATAATAAGAAATATAACTCTAGAAGAATTTCATACACACAAAATTAATATTGAAACATAAAAATAGTCATGAAAATAAAACTAATGATGTACATAGTGTAAAAAAAAACTCTTCAATCAAAAATAAATAATAAAAAAAAAAATAGCTACGACGTAAAGTATATAAATCTAAAATATAAATAATGAAATACTATGAAAAAGTACATAACATATTCAACCCACAACCCTGTAAATATAGAGAACAACCCAAACAATGGTTATGTATACCCTTGCAAAGTGAAGGAAATTTGCGGTAACTCTATAAATTGAGCCTAGCATGAACTTTAACGAGAATTAAAATGATTTTGAGCAAAGGAAATTGGCGGTAACTTTATAAAGTGAGCCTAGCATGAACTTTAACGAGAATTAAAATGATTTTGAGTTTATTTTGGTGTGAGAAACCTAAATATTCCAGAGATTATTATGAACCAAGTAACTTATGAAATTTATTGCCATGACTCCAAGTTAACTTGTTCTTCATTTCTATTTAGTATTTTAACATGAATTTTAACGAGAATTAAAATAATTTTGAGTTTATTATTTTGATGTGAGAAACTTAAACATTCTAGAGATTATTATGAACCAATTAACTTATATGAAATTTAGTGCCATGGTTCTAAGTTAACTTGTTCTTCATTTTTATTTAGTATTTTAAATTAAGTAATGGATGAAACATGTGAATTGCCGTAGTATAATTAGATTGTTTTTTTACTTTGAAATTCATGGAAATTTTGATAATATTTTGATAGTCTAATAGAGATTTTTGTAAATCTAGGTTATAGTTGTTAAATTTCAAGATTTTGGGTGCTCCAAAGGTTTTTGATGGTGCTGAATTCATTTCCATCATCAAAAATCTGTTTCAAACATTGCTATTACAAGATTTGGTGATTTTTCCCCAAATTCGATCACTTTTAACCATCAAAACAATTCCTCCACTTCGATAGACAACGTCATGTGAATCTCATTAAAATTTTGGTAGGTTAGACGTGAATTAATGTGATATCCCCACATTGAATGCACATATACTTTTGATAGATGTGGCCCCACATACAAGGAAAAAGGTAATTGAACTCGTGTGTTGGGCACACAATTGTTACTTGAACAAATGTGTGACACATATACTTGTTCAACTAATAAATGTATGTTGAGTATTTAATTATTTTCCTCAAAGTTACATTCCAAGGGTATAAAAATCATGACTTTCTACATGGTTAAGATAATATAAAAAAATTCTTCAAATTAGTTAAGTCATGGACTTGTGTTATTTGTAAGCAATGATAAGGGTGCAGTGACAACAAATGTATATGACAACTATCTAAAAGGTTATGGCAGGGATGCCACATCTACTGAGATAGTTTTCTATTTATAAATTTTTTAAGTTAATTGAGAATGTTCTAAAGTGTGTGAAAAGTCATTGGTCTCGAGGATTATTGAGTTTCTGGAGTTATACAAAGTTTTTACGTGAGTGGAGTGTCTAGGTCTAATGTCAGCTAGTAATTTTTTTCTCTTTTTTTAAAGAAAAAATGTCGGGTACGATACAACATTGCTTTGAAGTCCATTATCTCCTCAATGTAGCTAGTCGAAATGGTGACATGCATTTAAGAAATTACAATGGCATTTGCACTTTAATGTGTAAAGACACCTTGTGGGAAATGTAGATGAATGTAGAGTGACACAAAGAGTGTTGGAGGGAATAAGAATATGAATATAAATAGCTGTAAAGAATAGGAAAAAAATGATACAAATAATATTAAAATTAATTAATATAATGGATTTTTTTTATTACACTCATCCAATTAAATTAAATATTAATCTAAATAATACTCTTTGTTAGCATTAATTAATTTATCTAGTCCATTAAAATATATATAATATATAAAATATATATATATATATAAAATTAATTTTTTGTTTTAATTATGAATATATATTAATTATATACCTTTTATAACCGGAAAGAAAGTTTTTTATATTTATATTTAACCACATTAATTTAGTAGCAACTCAAAAAGCTTTGGCGTGAAATAACAACCAGAAAATGGAGGAAGTTTATGTTCATGACACAATTTCCTCAAAATATTATGGACTCGAATGCACAAAGCTGATTACACATATTAAAACACATAAGCGTTGAGAGATTCATGGAAACCTACAAGATGGATTGTCCTGCTGATGTGAATAGCTTACTTGTTTTCAGGTTTCCAGCCAACGTTGAACATAAGACCTCGTCATCAGACTTGGGTACTGTCGATGCTGTCACCCAATATGTACAACGTTTTTTTTAACCTCAATGGATTCTCTCAAACTTAATATGGTGGTGGAGGATCAGTTATACCCCACGCTTTCGAGTCTGTCTCGTAATTTTGTTGGGATTTTTACTCTTTCACTCTTTTTAGGGGGATTTTGTTATTTTACTACAAAGGAAATTAGTTGTTTGATCCTGTAATCTATTTCAAGTGCAAATCATTGACCTTGTATCGATCCCAACCTTCTCATCCAGTTGGCTTGCCATCCATCGAAATTGTTGAGACAGGGACCCTTTGCTCATGGAATAACTAGAGATCTTATCAAATCAGGCACATGTTGTAAATATATTAGTCACTACAAGCCCTCTAGCAATGTCATTTTAGAGAAGGGGAAATTACACAGCAAGGGCTAACCACCTTGCCATAGGGCATTAAATGCCCTGGTACATGTATGCTTTATAACAAAATAACACACAACTTTTATTTTTAATTTATGTAGCCACCAAGGTTTTGTGTTATTTTGTTATAAATCATGCATGTACCAGGGAATTTAATGCCATATGGCAGGCTTGTTAGCCCTTGCCAAATTACAGAGTCTCGTCATAGATAATCATTGATTGCCTTAATCTGAATGCGATATCGCAATTACAGTGAGTTCACTTGACAGCACAGGGCATTGTCAACAGTAGAAGTGCAGTCTTGGCTACCACCATCATCATCCTCACTAAGAAACCCTTCCTTTTCCATAACTAAATACTTCAACGGCTATGGGGATGAAAAATAACAAGTTAGTTAAACCCAGGTCTCTAGATATCGATGGAGCTTACCATAACAATTAGCTAGATAATAGCTTCTATCATTCTTTCAGTCACTATCTAGGCATGAAAAGCTGCAAGCTCCATTACATGTTAGGGTTTTGGGCTATGATGCAGGTTGTTTTGCTACTCTTCCCCTCCTATATTAGCGTTATACACACCGGTACATCTATTTGCCAGAGCAAGACCCATTTTCCTCTTCGGTTGGTTCCCATCCTACTTCCCATTCTCCTCGAGTTGCTTCTTATGTTGTTATTTCAAGGTCCCCTTTTTCTCAAAAAGATGATGCAAGTGCAAATGGTACTAGGTATTTGAAACATTTCTTTTTTCTCTAAATGAGCTCTTTTTTAATATTTGACATGATATCAGTTTAAAATTTTAATGGGATACATGGCACCTATAACATGGAATTTGATACATATGCACTTATAACTTGAAATTGACATGGGAGAAAATATTTTTATTACTGAATGTGTGCTTGACTCTACATTTTTTGGATTGTATATTTCATCTATAGATTTATGAAGGTAACTATCTAAAATTTAGAAACATTATAATCATGGTGGTATTAGACTTTGAACTCTTTTTAAGAATTCATCATGTTTTAAGAGGGTAAAAATCTGGTGTGAAGTGTATTATAACCGCATCTCTTGAAAAGAGTGACATCAATATATTCTTTTGTTGCTCTCATTTGACTTTATAATATGCATCAACTGTTAATTTTCAAAGCCAAATTAAAACTCTGAATGTTAGCTTATATACATGGTAACTTTATAAAGCATTGTAAGTTGAAGAAAATGTTATGTAGTGTATAAATATTTCTTGTTTATTGTAGAGGATAGGTAGATAATTATGGCATGCCTCATGCATTTTTATAAATTTTTGAGGACATCTAATTTCATTTGATGTTCACAACCAAATAGTTTAAATTAATCATTCATCTCTGTAGTAGTCTTTTGATGGTCGAATCTCGATTTGCACAGACGGACAAGTCCCATTCACTCTCAGTTATACAAAAAAGGAGGCTGATCCCGCGACACTATTTTGTCTTGAGGTTTATTTCACTCCTTTTCGTGACAAGAATAGATTGATAAATGCATTTTTGGTGTTATAATCTATGTAGAGTGATAATGGGTGATAAAGGCAACAATGTTGAGATTCATTGACAATTGTTGAGGATGGCGAATCTCAATAGTGTCACCAAGAAGAACTTCATAATATAACGTCTATCGGCATAATTAACAACCATCGAGCCAGAACTAGGTTATTGAAACATTTGACATGGGAATTGAGAATAGACCCTAAATAACCTTATAGAGGTGCATTATATTGATAGGGCCATGTGGGTTGATGGGAACTATCCAATTGGCAAGAACTGTAATATGATAAAGAATTCATCAAGGTTAACTTCTCCAGATGCATGAATGATCCAGGTGCCTCATCGAACACCGGTCACTGGGAAAAGGCTAAAAAATGAAAGCGATCAGATTGTGCTCTAACCAAATTCATGTTGAAGATATCGTCGTCGTGATCACTTTGGTGCAAACGGTTCGTTAAACCAAGTCCGTATGCGAAAGTTAGTAGAAGTCAAAGTTCAAGGTTGACTTGGGTGACTACGCAGGCTTAAGGAGGCAACAATTTGGACAAAACCTGACCACCGGATTCCGGCCAACTTGGGCCAGATTCTGGGCAAATTTGTGGCCTGTTTAAATTGTCTCCTTCCGTCAATTTTCTGAATTTTCAAAATAGCCATGGATCTTTTCTTGAAAAAAAAAAAATTAGGGTGGCGGGCCACCAACCCCGCCACCCCCCATATCCAATGTATGCAATCGAAAAAAATAATTAATTAGGGGCCGACGGGCCATGACCTCATTGGCCCTCCCTCAACAACCAAAAACTTTAATTAAGGGTGGGCGACCATGACCCTGCCACCCCCTAACCCTGCTCAACAACATTAAAGGTGAGGGCGTGGGTTGTCAACCCCACCGCCCTCTCCACCTCCTAATACATAGCATCTACCAACGGGAAGAGGGGTGTAGGCCACCAAAATAGTGGACCCACCGCCCCACAGTTAAAACAAACAAAACAACCATGTGTTAAATGGTAGGGGCGAGGTTTGACCACTCGACCCCTCCTCAACAATTTTTTTTATTAGCGAGTGTGCCAACGACCCCCTTGTTTAATCCACCCACCGAAATATATTAAAACCCCTCATTCGCACAATGCACCTAGGAGACCTTTGGCACGATTTCCGAGACACGTTTCCAATTAAATTTTGCAGGTGGAACCATGAGCGGGCGCAGAGGCAAGTGGAACCATGCTTGAGCCCAACTTTGAGAGGGGCCAAATTTTCCCGGTGTCCAAATTGGACAAACTTTATGTCGATTTTCAACTTCTCAGCGACACGAACCTGATGGCAGTGTCAGATTCTGCAATGGAGGCCTTGTTTTTTCGTCCACTTCTTATATGCTATTGCAGGTGTCAATACTCAATGTGTGAGCAGACGTTTTGATGGTGATCAATGCCACAAGATTTGATGGTACAATAGGCCAGTAGTAGAGCAGCCCATTATTCACACATCCATGGTGTTGAGGTATATACAGTGTTGTTGCATTATACTTCTTTTTTATGGCTTATGAGATGTGTTACGATTCTCGCTCGTTGTGATGCGGAATCATCATTATGAGTTTGCATTGTGTTGATGTGATCCTTGCGCTTGATGTTTTGATGCAGTATCTTGTTTGCTGATGTTGATGAGAGATGTATTGTTATGGATTTATGTTATTTTGAGATCCCCATGTAACTTGTAAAAAGATTCTCTGAGTCATTAGATAGGAACATATTGGGGGTTTCCAACCACTCCTGCGTGAGGGCATTTCCTATATGATAGTGATAACGTACATGTACATCTTCAGCTTTTGTAACACATAATGCAACGGCCTAAACCATCTTGACACTAAGGCCCAAAGACATAGTCCCTCGTGGACGAACTCGTTATCAACGACTTATGTTTTCATGCGCTGGTGATTGTCATGTTCCTCTTATTTACAACATGCAGATGTATTCATTTATGTTCTTTTGAAAATGCAATTTAACACATCACAGAAGTAAAAGGTCTTGGAAGGGTCCTTTGTCACACCCAGACCCGGATCAATGAAAAAGTAAATGAGATTGGGTGCAAGTTCAAAATGATTATAATGGAATATTCTCTTTAAAGCAATGCTTTGAGCTATATACAAGTTATTATATTCAATGGTACATCATTTAAACAAATGTTATCTTGTTTCCAACTAAGTGAAAGGTTATCTTGTTTTAGTGTTGTAGGCAATTTTTTCTTGGCTCTCCCAACATGGGATTTGTTGGGTATGCGTTGGCTTTTGTGGTCTTTCTTGATACTTACATTTTTGGTGTAAGAAAAATGTGCATATCATCTATGCTATTAGTCAGTGTTTTGTAGGTGGTTTTTATAGTTCAAATTATATGGAGCTTGTATGTCTTCACACCACTGTGTTTCATTATAGTGCTTTTTATGTGCTTTGCATCCTGGCATGGTTTTTATCTCCTCATGTTGTTCATTAATTGGAGCTTCGTGTATGCACTTGTTGTCTATGGGATGGTTGCATTGTTCGTGATTGGTGTGATTCTAGTATATTAAGTTGCGCATTATATTTTTTTGTGGGCTACAATTATATCTTTGCACTCTAGCTTTATGTGGTACATTGTCCAAATGTTTGTTGGCAATTTCTTTATCTGGTGTTTTGGTCCATGGCTATATGATTGTTATGGGGTCTTGTAGATGGCTCTGGCTCTGAGCTGTAAAAGATACATTTGTTGACAACATCTCTTGTTATTATATCTATAGTGGAAAAATGAATATTATGATATATTGAAATAGCCACTGAATATGAGTTGTAAGGGGAAATGTTCTAATCACTTTAGTTTTTTTTATAATGTTGTCTCCACTCACATAAAATGATTCACTATTTTATGATATAGTGAGGAGGATAAATCCACTCCTTGTCTTTTTCAATGATTGTATTGTCTAGATGTGACCATAAAGGTGAATGTGGATGTAAATGTCAAACTATTAAAACAAAATATCATATCACTAAGTTAAAGCTTCTTATGTGAATAACTTTGATTAGATTCTTTAGATTCTATCACGAGTTTTTTGAGTCAATATTTGGAGGAAGTGTGGTTGATGATGAGTCATACTTTTTGATTCAAAATAATGATGGATTCCACGAAAATTAAAAAAAAAAAACACATATCATATAAATTAATGCATTTGGTTAATAACATCATATTATATATATAAATATAAAAGTGATACATTCTACGAGTATGTCAAGTTTTAAAAAAGTAATTGATTTGTTTTTTAACAAAGTGAGAATAATTAAATAAATTGGAAATTCTAATGAAGAAGATGAAGGAAGTAGGGAAGTGGAAGCGTGAGTGGTTAGAGGCGAAGGAGTGGAGTGAAGTGGCGCATAACCATAAAACATATCCCTTTTATTTCTCATTTGGTTGCGAGAGCATAAACGTCAATTATTTGTTAATTCATTGCATTAGTAAAGAAGCAGACGCAGAAATAAATATGTCCGTTTTATTGTTTGTTTAACTGACATCGACAGTATAGTTATTTCAACTGAAATCCGTTATCGTTTCACTCTCCATATTCCAACCAATGGTTAAGATTTGGGTTGGTTGGTATGAATCCGTCACGGCTCGGCTCAACTCACCTCACCTTGTTTCTAGAAACATCGGCGCACAACGTCCCTTGTTTTTACCCAGTGCTATGGAAGGAGAAAGCGGGAGTGAGAATTACTGAGTTTTACCCGTGCAAATATCGCATGGTTAGTGAACCATGGAGGGCCTCCGTGGCGTCAGGCCCTTCCCACATTGGACGGTAAAAAATCAGTTCCGATTTTCCACCAACCCTGTTGGGCCGTTGGATGCTTGTCGAAATAATGAGAGGCCTGCTAAAGCACCTCGTTATTTAAAATGATTTATGTTAAGCTCATGGCAAAGCCGTTATAATGCGGAGGAGGAGGGTGGTGTATACTTCCTTTTTTTGAATGCATTTGTTTTTGCATGGCGCGATTTGTTTTTTATGCTCAGCGCACCAAATCCAATACATTTCCATTCAAATGTAACAGTAGCGGAAGAATTTGAGAGGGTATTGGTATTTTTCTTATTTGCTTTTGCTCAAGGGAGCGCAGATGTCCATGAATTTTGAGAATTGTCAGAAGAGAAAACGAGCGGAGAAGATATTCGATTTCCATACATTCGGTGACCCGGGGTGCCCCGCCGATTATGACGGGCCTTTCAGGAACAATATCCGGGTTTTCCTGGACGAGTGCGCGGAGCGGCAGGCTTACAACGTGGACGGAAATCCCTCCTGGATCATTAATTTGCAGCATCAAAGCATTCATACTCCCATTCCCATTTATGTGGTGGAGGAACACATACTCAATTCCCCCAATCCACACTGCAATCATTGTCGTTGCATTGGTAACTGTTGTTATTTGTGGAATAGAATTTTATGGATTTTGTAATTTTAACGTTTTTGTGGACACTTCACCCATAAGTATTTCCGCATTTGATTTTGAATTAATACCATTCTCAACTCTCTGTGTGTATTTTGAAGGTTGGAGTCACCATCTAGTTTCGAGTCGCCGCTACCATTTCATAATTACGGCTACTGCGGAAATCGGCGAACGGCCGTTTGGGGGAGGATCGTTTGGGGTGAGGGTTTGCCCCAATTGTCAGGGCCGCGTATCGTCGAACCAGTACAATTGTCTCACATGCGGCGAGATGGCGGTGCAAGCTGGGAGGATTCTGGATATGCACAACCATCTGTTGCATGGAATGCTGCATTGCAACGGCTTTGGACATCTGCTCTGCATCAATGGCCGAGAGAAAGGATCCAAGTATGCCTCTGGACGGGAAATTATGGACCTCTGGGACCGAATTTGCATTATGCTCAGAGCAAGGTATGTACGGCACATAGAGGCCATTCCATCTTATGCGTTGTTCTTATTTCTAGGTTATATTTCTTGCGTAAATAGTAACGTTTTTTGTTTGTGTGATTAATGGGATTTTAACCTTGAATTTCTTGGTTACATAATTTAGACTTGTTTTTTTTTTTATTCATGACAGTGTGTTATTTGGATCAATGTTTCGAAGCAGCAATAGTTATGAAAATATGTTATTTGGGTTAATATTTTGAACCAGCTAGCTAGCAATTATTCTGAAAATAAGCCACACTTGCTCAGTCAAAATTCAAACCAACTTTAATAACAAAATGTGATGGATCCAGAAGAATCAAATCTAAACCCAATAAAATTGTTTGGAATCTATATTATTGTCTGGCTCTGTATTGGCTAATACCTTTACTGATTTGCTTGAAGAATTTCTATGTTCTTTCACATTGCGGGGAACATACGTTTGATTTTAGTTAAATGTGTACGTAGGAAGGTTAGCGTTGAAGACGTTGCGAAGAAAAGATCAATGGAATTCAGGTTGCTGCACTGCGTTGCATATGGAGAATCGTGGTACGGGCGATGGGGATACAGATTCGGGCACGGGAGCTTTGGTGTAACTCAGCAGATGTACACCAAGGCTATGGAGGCTATTCGCGGCATTTCTCTCACAGTGATGCTCCAGCACTTCGAAGGAGTCGATCCTGAGATCAGCAGAATTGTGGGCATGTACCAGACTATCAGCGGGCAGGCTCTGCAAAGCATAGGAGATTTAGTCCGTTTCATGCTGGAGTTAAAGGCTCGCCTTCCATTGCAAGCCCCTGCACCTTCAAACAACAACACTAACCCCAAGCATGTGCAAGCAAAACCCGTCAACCCCAATCCCATAACTGCGGGCACGCCGTGCCGTTGGTCCGTGAAGAGACTCGATCTCGCGACGCAGGTCATCGTGGAGGCCCTAAAGAACTGCGAGAAAAGGCGCATGTCGCGACAGGATGTGAGAGACGCTGCCAGGGTGTATATTGGAGATACTGGTTTGCTGGATTTTGTCCTCAAATCTCTCGCTAATCGGATCGTCGGGGGTTACGTGGTTCGCCGAGCTGTAAACCCGTTAACCAAAGTTCTTGAATACAGTATAGAGGACGTGAACACAGTGGTGACCACGTGGAAGGGAATTAGCGTAATGGATCCTGTGCTGTGCCAGATTGGCAGGACAGAAGTTTTGAGGGACATTGTTTATTTGTATAAACATGTTCTGGAGAATTACAAACCCGCCAGAAAGGGTGTGAAAGCGACGTCGAATAACAACGTCCTAGCTGGCATCCCAAGCGCCACGAGGATAATTCTGGACACGAAGCAACTGATAAAGGACTACAAGGGGGAGATGACTAGGAAAGGTGCAAATAATGACTGGGCCATCGATGACGACGAGATGCTGAGGGTGATGTGCAGTGTGGTGTTGCAAGACGTGCAGAGCTCGCCACGTCCTCCACCTCCGGCTGACATGGTCGTGTTACCCCCCCACGGCACCGTCGGAGACCTGAAGAAAGAAGCGGAGAGAGCCATGAGAGAAACATACATTATCATGCACAGCTTCAAGGTAGAATCCATTCCTGACCTGGATGGTGACGACGACGATCTGCTGTTCGGCGCCATAGAATCTGGCTCCTCTGTTATGATCCAAGGAACTGGCATTGACATGTCCATATCCACCGACCTCCGCTACGAAGGTGGCAGTGACAACTGGACTGTGGACTGCACTTGTGGCACCAAGGATGATGACGGGGAACGTATGATTGCCTGTGATATGTGTGAGGTTTGGCAACACACCAGATGTGGTGGGATTTCAGACATGGATCCCATTCCTCAACTTTTCCTCTGCAACCGCTGCGGGGTAGGTTTGTTCCAAGCCATGCTCTGAATCTCTGTAATCTCTTTCTGTGTACTAAAACATTCTGTCATTACAGTCAGTTCAACGCTGCCCCTCCAGCAGCAGCAGCTCCAACGTGGCTAGAGTAGGAACAGCCAATTGTGTGAACTATATTTGTTTTATAATTGTAATTTGTAGGTGAATAACCTTTTCCAATTGTATTCAAAGATCTGGTAATAGGTGTTACCGTGTTGTTTTATATTTAAAATGTAATTTTGATATGGGTCACAATCCTTGTAATATTGCTTGTTTAAGCGTTCCAGTTGAACACAGCATTGAAGTTGAGAGTAAGAACCATGTGGTTAGCACTCGCAGTCAACTTTGCCGCCACTAGCATTTAGTTTTCAAATAGACAGGGCGTAACACACATAACAAACGTTTGCTTCTTATTACTTTAATATCCGTTGTACTTCTCTAACCAGGTGACGATTTCAGCTGGATGGCAATTTCCTCTTCAGAATTTGGTGTTTTTTCAAATTGAAATGTTTAAATTGTTTTTAGTAGCGGAAATGGATTCAGTACCTTAAAAACTTTTACAACACTTAAAATTTCAAATTTAACAATTATAATTTGGATTTCAAAAAATTTCCACCAAATTTCATCAAAATTGTAACTCAAGAAAAACCTTCCTTTTCAGGATTAAATACTCACATGTGGTAGTATCTATGGTGTAGTTATAGATACTACCTTCTACACATGTCATCTTCATCTCCATTTGAAATTTTGAAGTATTTACCTCAATATATTGTAAACACTCCAAATCACCTTATATTATAAAGAAAATGTTAATGTTATATCTTATGCTATTTCCATTATTTTACAACATTTAAGTGCATTTTTTACAATGTTCTTTCAATATTCGGGGCAATTTCTAGTGCAATAACATATCTACCAATTCTCTCTATAATGGATTGGACAATCTCTATTTCAATTTTAATTCCTAAAAATCGTTACTTGAAACAAATTACAAAATTTCAACATACAACAAAGCTAATGATTATCCTTTTTTTCCTCTTTCTTTTTTAAAACCTCCTCTTGATTTTTTAACTAACACACACCCTTTAATATGTTCATTGTTGTCTCCCCGATCGGGGTGTGTGCCAGCTCGTAATCCCTCTTGGAACTCGTTAAAGGTGACAAGATGGGAGAAAGCACGGAAGGACAACTCCCAACTCCTGCCAGTGTGTGCAAGCTCACAATCCCTCTTTGAACTCGTTAAAGGTGATAAGATGGGAGGTAGCATGGAACGACAACTCGTGCCAATACATTGTATGTGTGAACAAGTTGGTGAGGAGGTAAGTCGCGTGGGAGAGGTTAAGGCAAGAGTAAATCGTCGCCGCACGTTTAACGTCCAGGTGACGAGATTGACAGGGAGGCTTTGTATGTGGGAGAACAACAACTTTGGGTTCATAGCGTTAGTAATCGGGTATGTTTTGTTTCTTTTCACCCCTCCTCACTTGTGACAAACTATAATTATGAATGTTGCTTCCAAGGTAGTCTACCCCTCTTGCAATTGGATGACTCTATGACTTGGAATTACTTGTTCGTCGGGCAAGCATGTTTTTGTGGCTAAATTTTATCTTTCATCTATTGTTTCTATGTTGATGTCTATCTTATATGGTATTTTACTGCTTCGAATGGGAATGCATTGAACATTTTGGGTTATTTTTCTTTCCTATGCTAATGTCTATCTTATATGGTATTTTACTACTTCGAATGGGAATGTATTGAACACTTTGCGTTATTTTTCTTTCCTGGAAGGAATACTCGGAATGGTTGTTTATGTGATTGGATAGAGTGGCTTTCCAAAATCTCCTTTATCTCATCGTTTCTAGTTTTATATTGTTCTGGTGTGTTTCTATATGGGAATTGGCTCAAGGAGCCGGTATGAAGCTCTTCCCTTTTGTGGAGACAAACCATCCTTGGTTTCTTTCTATCAAGAGAGATGTCTGAGTACAAGGTGTTGGTGATTGGAGAAAAGTGACACTGGTGGTTGACCCTCTCGAACTGTTATGATTTTATATGGCTCGGGTCTAACGTCATTTGCGTCCTTCTAATATGTATATGTGCCAAGTCTAATTAATTTGGGAGCCAACATAGGTTGCGATTCGCTGGTCTATGTTTGATCCAGGGTTTGGTTGGTTTGGGTGGACAAGTATGTTGTGGTGAAGTGGTGGTTGATAGACATGGCTCGACCATCTTCGAGTGTCGATCTGTTGGGAATTAGGGGTCGGGGACATAGTAGAAATGTTGGGCACCGGGGTGGGCGAGGAGCCTCCTCGTCACAACCGCCGAGGCGGAGTGGTTGAAAAATAGACGCCCAACATATCAATGCGGCAGCTCAAGCATATACTACATCTACTCCTGAGAAAGTGAGGCAGATGATTGCAGCTTGGTAAGTAGGCCTCAACCAGCGGGCTCAACATGAAGTGCAAATGGAGGGTTGTCTTTTACTGGTTCCTAACCCAAGCCATACTCAAGGCAGGCTCACTCAGTAGAAGCAAAAGATGCATCTTTATTGGTTGATGAAGAGTATAGCAGCTCAAGCTATTATGAACTCTACAGGTTCCATAAAATTTGACCCCGGGTTCCAGGAAATTCAGAAAGAATTCCAACTTGTCCAATTTCATAATCAACATAATGTTCATCTTGGTCGTATTGATAAGCATATATTGTGTATTCATCAATCAGAATTAACAGATTCGAGCGCTAAGGACCCAACTCCAATGGAGTCCTCTGATGAATAATAGCAAGCAATTTCTTTTTTGATAATTTTGATGATGTATATGTCCGTTATCAGTATTTATGTTAGCATGTTAAGGGTGACCTGGTTTATAGACATTCAGGCCTATAAGGTTGAGTATGACAGACTTAAGAACCTCAGATTTTGGATGGATTAAAATGCGTTCTAATGGCCAATAGACATGGTTTCCCACTGGGCAAATTGAAGCCACAAAACATATTTCATGGATGTAACCTACTTTTGCAAATGAATGAATGAAAGGTCCTACTAAACTTACAAAAAAAAATCATGTTCTTTGTTGTCTCTCTTTCTCCCTCTAATTCTTCATTTTGCACATTCATAAAAGAAATTTCTGCTACAATTTAAGTTAACTTAATCTTTTGGATGTATTTATTTCTTTGAGCAAGGTGGTATTCATACTTTTGGCACTCTTTAGTTAGTGCACAAAAAAATTGAACTATTAGGGTAGTGAATTATTGATGATGTGACTTAACAATCTTGGAAAGTTTATTAAGTTATTTGGGTTTATTTCCCATTCAATGACCTTATACAATTGAGAGAGGTATGTTGTAGTTCAAGGAATCCAACCGTGCAACCAAAAAATGAATTGTTTTGGTACGAAAACTTATATTTGTCTTGATATGTTTTACTCTTTTCTAGCTACTAAAATGATTTGCATGCTAAAGTTTCATTCACAAATCGTAACAAGGGAAACATTTGTAGTCCCATGAGCTCTATATCAATCACTTATGGAGATAAATAGTTTCAATTCTATGTCATATCTACATCTTATTTGGATTTGAATTTATGCCTATACGATAGAAATTTGAAACGAGATAGGGTTAATTTTCACGAGTCCAAAATCTAGAGAAGAGGGAATGGTAATATTCCAATAGACAATTATGCTTTGAGGAGGACAATCATATTACCAATCCATTCTTTTGCAAAATGATATCAACTTGGATGACTTGAAACATAGTTTGGATTCATTAGAAACATTCGAAGACGCAATCCTAAAATTGGATGAAAATCCTTATTTTGTATCTCTAACTAAAGAGGTAAATTTGGCCCAACAAATGCATGCTAACAATGTTGTGGGAATATACATTACTCAATCAATGAGTCTTCGGAAAATCATGGGAGGCATTTAGATGGGAGGTGCAGATATAGAAATATGCGAAGTTACCTATATTGGAATGGATTTGATTTTGTACAATTATACGAACAAGTATTCAGAGATAGTTTGGTTCAAGAAGAGAATGAAATAATAACATCACATGTCTAAATAATATCCCATTATCTCAAACTGAGAAAGCTACATAAAGAAAGACATCTACAATCCAAGCATTTTTTTACTATTAAAGAGTAATGTTATAGAAAGATGCATTACTTGGCCGAGGTATGTAGATGGGAAATCATGGGAGGAATTTAGATGGGAAATCATGGTCAATAAATGTGCAAACTTGGATGCAAGAGTCCTAATGAGAAATGGTATTGAAGTAGTATTCCTTCCCTCACAACTATCCCTTAGCAATGAGTCTTATATGCGGTGTAAATTTTGACAAATAGATATTTAGAATAAAGACCATTTGGAGAATCTACACCTCCAAAAACCCTATGTCATTTATGATAATAAAATGACAAATAAATATTTGGAATAAAGACCATTTGGAATGTATCGCTGACTTTAAAATTTTTTCATTATACACACCTGTTATACATGTTCATAAATCAGGAATTTTAATTTAATATAATATTTTCATCATAATGAGGAGAAAAAAAAAACAAACAAAACACAGACAAACAAAACAAAAAAAAAACATTTTGCATTCAAACTATTCTAAATATTTTATGTTTTGACTCTTTTATGAATCAATTTTACTGAAATATAATGACGTATACCATTTCCTTGAAAAGAAAAATGATTCTTTCTTATCAAATTGAACACTCATCTCGAATTTTTATTTATTTATTGAATTTAACATTCATAAAGGGATAAAAGTTATTATTTCTCATAGAATGGAAGATTTTTAAAATGATAAATTAATTTATTATTTTATAAAAATAGATGGTTTATTTTTCATTAGTGCCCCATCTCTAAATGAATTTTTTTTGGAACAGTCGAATTATGTAAAATTCCCGGGAAGTGAATTTGTAGACGAATTCTAATGAACTACATATAATACAAAGAGACTTCAATGACCGAAACAAAAGAACTAATGTATTAAATTAATTATTAAGTTAAAAATTAAAAGAGTTTCGATTGCACTTAGTGAGAGAAACTATAATTAGGGGCTACCTGTCGAGACACTGGGAACCGGTCGTCCTCAGTGACACGTTGAATACATTAGCCGAACGCCATGTTCTCTTACATTTGGTAGCCGCAGAGGTGAAGAATTTCTCCCTTTTTTACTTCGCAGATTTCTTTTATGTCATAGAGTTGCATTCGACAGATTTAAATGTTGAAGACTGTGATGGATTCGATCTGATTTTCTTTCTTTTAGATTTGATGAATTTTGGTGCGTGGAATGTGAAAAGCTCTGTTTTTTGTGAAGGTCCATGAAAAGAAGAGGACAAGTTAAATTACTGTTGAAATGTTTAGTGTCAGTAGCTCGAAATCTCACACTTTTTTCTAGCTTTCATCACATCTTTGCGCTCTTCCTGAAACTTTCATCTGTTTCGGAGGGTCAATTTCCAAATATTGAAGTCTTTAAATCTTCTAAAACGATTGGTTTAGCACTTTACATTTCCCGGTTAACATTTTTGGTCATTCTATGTTAAGATTCTTTAATTATCCGAAAGATTTAGGGTGATCAGTGCGCGTCCGAAGTAAGAGTAGGCATTTGACGTGCTTTTACTGGATTTTCAAAAGGAAAACAGTAGAGACCTTGCTGTCATTTTTTGCTGTTAAAATGCGCATTTTGCAGCTGTCTTTTGCTTACTTGAATTAGGAAACCTTGCGTGGAAAGTGTGTGCCCTTGTGTTTTTTTGCTTTTGTCTCGTTTTTGGCTTGCATTTTGGTGTATTTTTTCATTTTCCTGCTGTTTGCTGATAAATTTTGCCTAGAAAATTGTCTTTCGTTAGAAAGTTACGGGTATCAAGATTTCTTGATAAAAGCTGAAAGTTTGATTCCTTACATCTTTTTTTATTTAATCTTAGAGGAATAGTTCGAAGCAACTATCGCAGATCAATGCACTGGCAGTCAGTTAACTGTGAAATACTAAGATCCAGATCATCCACATAAATTACCATTCTTTACTTCTTCTTTTTACAAAGGAATAATTCGAAGGAACTATCGCAAATTCATTGTGCATTGGCAGTCAGTTAAATGTGAAATACTAAGATCTAGATCCACATATTAAAAGTGTTTGGATTACCTTTTTTATTAGTCTTTTAAGCTTGATTTTCTTCTGGATTGAGCCTGCAGATGAAATAACAGAGTGCCGGAGAGATTAGGGAGAACTTGGAGGGTATCATGTTGGATACGTGTGGCGCTATTTGGATCAAGCTTTAGGTAGCAATCAAAGTCGGAGAAGGCCATGGCTGTTTCATTGACGGAGTGTGTAAGGAACAATTTGTGTGCATTTATTTATTTATCAAGGTGTAAGTAAAGAGAGCAAATCTGGCGGCTGCAGTGGCTTGGAGGTCTGGCAGTAGCAATGGCCATGGAGCCACAACAAATGGCATGGTATTGGTTCCTAACTCCTATTTGTTCTCTATTAATCTGCATTATCTCATAACATATGATTATGCGTGGTGCTTGTTTTAGCTAACTTCCTTTGTGCATTGCGATGAAGTAGCATACATTTTCCATCTAATGGCAAGCATTTAGCTTCACTTTATTTTATTCTGTTCTCGTATACATTATATTGTCCAAGGTTAGCGGGTCCAAAGCATAGATTCATTTAAGTTTTGCTATTACAGGATCCGCCAATATCCATTAGATTAAATCGTTATGTCTTGTGACTGCCTGCAATTTTTTCATAGAATTGTTTCATCCTCAGCATTGTAACATACGTGTCAGATTGTATGTAGAACATTAGTGTAAGCTTCAGCCCTGTGTTTAAACATGCGCTCACAGTTTTGTTGGAACTGGTAATTTCCCCTGTGCGCGGGAGGGCAGCAGTAATGGCGCGCAGTCAGCAGTCAACGGAAACAGAAAACCACCCAGCGGCAAATCTAAACCGGCAGGTAGATATCGCACCACCTTTCGGCCTGAAGTGGTTTCCGGACAGTGTGGTCCGATGCCGACAACTGTCCAACAGTGACGCACCCGTGACATAAGCAACTGACACCCATCGGAAGGTAACGTTGGGTCAGCTCACCCTGTCCGATATCCATCCGATCATGATGCTTCTCTCTCCGCCGTTCGATCTTCTGGAAAGGACAATGCTGTTTAAACCTGTGCAAAGTACTTACGGGTCTGTCGAAATTAAATACGCCGTGGACCATAACCCATACGTTAAATTAAATACATTGTCATATGTTTTGGTAGGGCCTTTAATATTTATTACGGCGATTAAATAGGAGTATGGGTAAGTCGTTTTAATATATGTTTTAAAATAGCGTTGACTCTATTTTTGTTATAAAAACAAAAACGCACGGGGATTAAAAAGGTAAAAAACAAAACACCCGCGGGGATTGCAATGTGTGTATTTTTTTTTTGTTAATTGCACACAGTAAAATGAAGTGGTGGTCCGCAGCACCAATGAAAAAGAATGTGAATCTCACACGGTGAGATAAGAAATTGGATTCGCAGCACCGAATGGGATATAGAGTTTAAACTTTGTATTGCAGGAGACAGAAGTGCATAAATATTTTGGGTTTGTAATGTAAAAGGTTTTATGCAGCAGAGTGATTTTGCTTGTAATGTAAGAAGTAAAAAAATTGCACAGCAGTGCAGGAGGAGAAGGAGAAAAAGTGAATGAAGAAAACCAGGGGGCAGTTTTGGTTCCAAAACCATGAATTGTTTCACACAGCAGTGAAAAGGTAAATGTGTAATTCCCTGTAAGTTTTGTTTTCACACAGCAATGAATGTAAATGAAATATTTACACAGTGGTGTAAAATTTCATAGGAGGCAGAGTAATTTATTTTGTAATGTTTTGGTGAATCCCTCTCAGTGAAGGAGGATGAATATGTCTCAGTAAATTCTCAGGTGAAAACAGAGTTTTGGTTTAATGTTGTTTTTGGTAAATCCCTCACAGCAAAGAGGATGAATATGTAAGTCATTTTGTTTTAATGAATGGAAATCTTTTATGGTGGTGAAATACTCTGTTCTCAGCTATTTTTAAAAAGGGTCCTCTGTGCAAAAAGATCCTGGAGCAAAGGTAACAGAGCATTGACTCTTTGGTGTTTGTCTGGTTTTGGTATTTTCCCATTGCAAAACAAAAATACCCAACAGTGGTATCAGAGCTAGTCCAGGCTCTTTGATAGAGACAGAGCAGGTTCATGCTCTTTGAAGAGTCAAAGAAGCTGAAGGAAAGACCCTTGTTGCAGCAGCAGTAAAGCTTCTCCAGCTGTGTGAAGTTTCAGCCAAAGGGATTCAGGTATTTCTCAAGTTCTTGAGTTGCTGTTGAAGAAACAGTAAGTCATTTTAAAAACACAGTCAAAGATTTTAAAGATAGTTAAGAATGACAAGGTCAAAGAAGAAAGTGTTCAAATCCCCTAAGGTTGTGTCTCCCTCCTCTCTTAAAATAGAAGGCAAACTATTTGAAAGCATTTTATTTGAGCCTCCAAGGTTCGATGTGGACTTTGATATGTGGGAAATAATAATGAGGACTTTCTTAAAGTCTGAAGGCATTGAAATCTGGGAGTCAGTGATTGATGATAGTAAGATGGATGGAGAATCCAAAGAGTATAATGCAAAAGCAGCAAAGATAATCTTGGATGGGCTGCCTGATTCTATAAAGAAGAATCTAGGAAAATATTCATCAGCAAAGGATATATGGGACAGACTGCATG